>WOFM01000297.1:759607-836777 GCA_011428145.1 Ericerus pela | reverse complement strand
CATTTTGTGATTATTAATTTATTATTTTTGCAGATAAAATTACACGCGGCCATTCATTTTTTTACACCTATATGTATATAGCTTATTAATTATTATAGACGCAGTTCCACCGTGATATTTATGTAAAGCGGATGATGCAGAGAAAACTATTCGTTTTATTGATTTCATACCATTTTTCAATCATGTGTTTTGTTTAATAGTTTCTCCTCCTCTCCTCAGCTATCGTTTCTATCTTAATTTCCTCAAAAATTCGTACAATGTTGAATAAGAGAAACCTAATTTTTTTTCCAACATCGACATAAATTATATAAGTATGTCGGCCGTTTCTTCGCGACTGAACTGTACCCTCGACCATTAAACATGTTTTGGAGGTTTGTGGATAAAAGTATAATTTTGGAATAGAATTGTGAATTAGAAGAATGTCAAATTATTTGAATGAAAAATTCAGCTATGTAATTGTGCGAGACTTGTACAGTTTTTTTGAAGACCTTAATTTTCATTTATTTTTCTTAATTCAAATGATTTTGTTGTTTTTTCTGTTGAAAATGTATGAAAGGATATTAATAAATTTTGTTTGTTACGAGCAGTCAGTTTTCTTTTCTTTTTTTCGAAATGTAAATGACGTAATCATTAATGTGATTTATGAATTTCCTGTGTTAAATAAGGCCGTAAATTTAAAGACTGACGCAAATCAACAATATTTTGGAGGTTCTAAAATTTTGATGATTTTTTCTTAGCTTGTAACGTCCTTTACTGCCGTAGTAACTTACTTTGAATATGTCGATGATAAAAACATGAGAGAATATGAAATTCTTAAATAATAATAGCCTACTTACCTATAGGTAATAACTATAATTACTAATGAATTATTAATTCGAACACCGAAAAACGATTCTTTAGTGCGATGAATAAAGATCGAGATTTTGCTGAAACAAATGCAGTAATGCAGTACTTTTTGTAATTTCTGTACATACAGAATTAAAATCATAAAAATTTTAGTACCTACAATTTTTGTCGTCGATTTAAGAAAAGTACCTGGTTCACCGAGCAAAGCTCGGATGCGGAAAATAAGAAAGTTTTATTAATTTTAATCAAGCTAGAGAATTTCAGCAATATTAGGTATATCCTTCGGTATTATCGTATTCGTATACCTCCAGAATTTTAAGATCGCAATATTTAACTCATACTTCATTGGTCATAAATCATAATAATCGTACGCAGTTTAGGCCTGGCAAAATTCACTAATAAAATCTTATTCGTTATTTTTAGGGTTAACCCAATTTTTCAACGTTCCCTGTTATCTTTGACTATATACCTACTGGACTGCTAATACTGATAAAAAGCTGTGTTCAAAACAAACAGGCGTAGCCCTGTTTAAAATGTTAGTTCATTATCAAATTTATTAATACTTATTGTCTTTTCCTTTGACTAGGTCTCTTCTTACCACAATTATTGCTTTTAATTACGAATTAAATCGGTAATGTTGTAGTTTTATAAAACTCACAAGTTCAAAAATTTCAGTTAAATCAATTTAAAATTTGATTTATTGATGCATAAAAATAATATTTTTTGTTGCTGTATGACGAATGTTTTTATCTACTTGCGAAATATTCTTACAAATATGTCTAATTGTAATTTTTACATAGAAATTTGTAATTAATTCAGTTAAATGCGGATAAGGTAGCTCTATGTTTTTAAACAGCAAACCAGTAAACTAACATTTTGAATGGGGATACGGGTGTCTGACTCAACTTCACCGGTTGTTCATTAGACTCTGTGTTATTCTTATCAGTATTAGCAGTCCAGTATGTATATAGTCAAAGCCTGTTATTGATGTGAAGCTTTGACTATATAGCTTAATGGACTGCTAGAACTGATAAGAAATACATAGGGTTAAATGGAACACCGCTAAAGCCACTGTTAGCAGGCGTTCTTTTTACAAAAAACGACCTTTGGTAATTTTTAAGATTTTATCAGTTCTAGAAACAATGAAAAATTAGAAACAGCATACCTACTACATATGAAATCGATACCTATTTCATTTATCGTGTGGTAAACAAGTCAGAAATATGAAAAACTTGTACTTGTGGCAGCACTATATCTTTAATTCAGATTCCAAATACGCTGGGACAATTGATTTTGGTATTCTCTGCAATTGGAAATCCTACTGACTGTTAAATTTGCTGAAATTTTTCAACAAAATTGTAAGAAATCGTTTGTCAAGGCTGAAAAATCATTATGGAAAATCATCTACTTTGTTCTGATAATTTAAAACATCGAACGTATTGCTATTTCATGGTTCACTTTGCTGAAAATCGATATACAAAAATAGGAGAAAATAAAGTAGAAAACACTATAATCATTAATTATTGGTATCGATTTGAGTCATTGAAATACTCCGTTTCTTCTTAACTACGAGCGTACCTAATTTGGTATTGAACGACCAAAAGAATTTATTTATTCTTTCTGCAATTTGTTTACTTACATCAGCAATTTTTGAGATTGGAGTTGGTTAGTCATCACTTTAAAAAACACGTATAATAAGCTGCTAGAGGGTAATGACAAACACATTTTACTGTACTCATTACATGGCATGGCCAGCAAAATGTGTGGTACAGAGGACAAAATGCACCACACAAGCAATTTTGTGTGGTGCAACGCACCACTCAGTGATGCAACAATCAAATCCAACGTCTTGTTTTTTTTTAATCTTTATTTCATTTTACTTTTTTGTAATTTGATGAAGACAGAGACAGATGGCAGACTGCAGACTCACATCTTCCCAAGGTCAAAATGTTTAATCATTCTTTCTCTTTGTCTGTTTCTGTCTTTAACAAAAAAGAGTACAAATGAATTTTTTTTATTATCCAGGAGACTAAAAAAAAACAATAAAAAGATAAAAATTAACTACGTTAAGACTTGCTGGTTTCTTTTCATCTCATATACAAGCATATATACAAATAGCCTTATACATTCACATTCAAATATTTTTTCTGCATTCATTGGTAAAAAATTAAAAACACTCACACACTGGCACCAAATAACTAATAATTTTTTGATGAAAATGTGGTATGAGAATGTGTGTGACTATGATGTATAAATAATGTAACTGAAACTGGCCACTACAATACAAGTGTAATAGGAGTAGATATATTGAATATTGACATCTGACAATCTGGATGCTTCTTACTCTGTTTTACTGATTTGTCAATCGTTTTTAAAATTTTACTGATTTTCAATATTTTATTATTCAAAATTCTTATGGATATACGGAATTTTTTTTTTAAATTTAAAAAGGATGAAAGTCCTGAGTTTGAGTTGTCAGAGTTGACTGCAAATCAGGCAGGTGTTTCTAATTCTTCTTCAATGCTCTCTTCGAATCAAAATTTGTCCTCAACATCTACAAGTATTTCATCTAAGCAACAACAACTCAAAACAACAGGTAATTAATTGTAATTAATTTTCTTATGTAAAGTGTATCTCAAATCTATCTCAATGTATGTCGTTCTTTATGGAAAGTTGATGAAATTCTAGTATAGAATTTCACCAATTTTCAATCCCAGCTGATTATTATCGTAAGAAATTTTTGGAAATAATAGACCTAACAATTAACTCACTCAATGATAGATTTGATTCTGAAACAATGACATTTTTAAATAATATTGAAAGTTTTGTCATTGGAAACAATGACCATGTTGATGATATTAAAAAGTTATATGCAGCTGATAATTTTGATAAAGTGTGTTTAATATTACATAGGGATATTGTTATAGATGCCATGAATACTTGCTTAGGATAAATATAAATGATGTAATTTGTTTTCTCTGTAACAATTTAGATGTAACTAATGTTATTCCCAAATTTTTTTGTCTGATTCGTATTATTTTAACTATTACCGTATCAAATGCAACATGTGAACGATCATATTCAGCTCTACGGAGACTAAAAACTTTTATAGGAAATTCTTTATGTGCTGAAAGGCTGAATAATATGGCCGTAATGCATATAAATAAGAGTGATGTAAATCTTGAGCCACTGATTGATGAATTTATTTCTCGATCAGCAGCTCGTATAAATACATTTGCTTTGTCGAATAAAAATAAATAAAATATAATACTCCTATTAAACTGAGAATTATTTGCTCTTTTTATTGAAATTCTACGGAAAAGTTTCCTTACTTTCCTCTTCATAATATACATCGTCTTATTTCACAACTCTAATAAAAATTAAAAAAAAAATTATTGACCTTTTTTTTTATTTACATGGAAAAAAGTTTATAAGTGAGAAATATTTTCTCCCTTCCCTCTCCTTATCATGATTAAATTTTTGTGAGCTCTGCTCACAAAAATTATTTGGGCCCAATGAACTTTGCACCACACAGGAAGAACAAAAATTGACGGCTATGTTACATGGTGAAGAAATTTTGATACCAATTTAAGGTTACTGTTGTTGCAAACGGACTTGTGGCATTTTATGGTATAATATCTTGTTAAATACTTTCGAATTATTTGTTCATGGTTATTTGGAGGAATTGTAAGGTCAGTTATACATCAGATTTTACAAAATTAGAGTTTCAGATATTTTTTGAACGATTACAAAATTTAAAATTTCAAAATTAAAACCCCTCAAAATCAAATTTAAATGAACTTTTTCGCTAATTGCAACACTCATATTTCCGGATAAGTAAATTAAACAAACAAAATGACTTGGAAAAATTATCAGAAATATATTTCAAAACGAAGAAATTTGTGGTATTTCAACAGAAACCATCAATTTCACTTCAAACCTTTATAGGACAAATAATGTACCTACCTACTTGAATCTTTTACAATAAACTACTTATTTCAGGCATTTTAAAAACAAAAAATGGCAAAATAAAAGCTAAATTTTCATAAATGTCATCCAATTGTTTATTTTCATTAATGTTCATATCATCTGAAATTTATTCTAAATTTGAAAAACATTTTTTCTGATCAAATAAAATAAAATAAATTTTCACTCAAAAAACGTATTTTAGCTCATTTTAGGACTCTCTCAAGTTCTTACCGTAGTTCGAGAAGTTTTTTTTGGATAACAAATCAGCGAATGATGAAACTATTTACCTAACAGCCAAATTTTTCGGTTTAAGAAAACCTTACTTCAAACTTTTCAAGAAAAAAAGAACTTTATCCAAAACTTACATTTTCACATTCTGAAGAGTTCATCGATTAATTTAAATCATTATTCGAACGTTTCACTCATCAATTTTAGACAATAAATTGATATAGTGTTCTAATATTTCACTAGTATCTGCTTATATTGTTAGGAGTCATGAAAATATAACTCAATACAAATTCAGGTTTCACACAATGTACCTTTATAGAAAAGTAACGCCTGCATTGTTTGGCTTCAAGATTTTGTTTGTTGTAGCAGTCCATTAAGCTATTTAGTCAAAGATGTGAGATATACCGTGTGAGGACCAAAAAAGAACACGAGACTTCAATTTGCTGAGAATATATTATGCAGACTAAAAACATATTAGAGAATAAAATATAATATTGTATATGTTGGCGAAGCTATCAGTAACAGAAAGTAGGGGAAGCGATTCATGAGAGAAGTAGAATGTATGACATATATATATAGTGTGATGATGATGATGATGATGATGAAGAATGAGATGAGGTGGGATTTCCATTACAACACCCCCCTGAAATTTTACCGTTTCAAGTTTTTCATCATTGTGATCGCTGAAAGTAAACGAAAATGATATTAACATATTATAAAAATTTACATAAATACAAGAATTCAAATACATATATGAAAACGGTAATAGAATACAAAAAATAATTTCTGTAATTGCTGTGCTTCAGGAATAAATAAAATATAATAAATAAATAATTCAATACATATAAATAAATTCCAATAAATATATAAAAAATGGTAACATGCAAAAGTTTCATAAAATAGAAAAAAGAGAAATAAAAAAATAAAAAATTTGGTAACGTATGATTCATATTATTTGGTCGTGGGTTTATTCGAATATCTTTCTTGAAAAACGAAGAAAGAAAAAGAAAAAAATAGAAAAAGGAATTCAAGAGATACGATATATAAAGGTTATTGTGATTTCAAATGTTACATTGCCTTATCTTATAGATTATGATGCATGCAAGCAAAGAACGGAAGAATAATATACATCATTTGTTGATATTATCTTTGTGGTTGTTCGTTGTGTTTGAGGCGCCGTTACCTGAATTCATATTACAATAAAGAAAGGTGAGACCCGTAATCATGTTTGTGGTCATGTAATGAGTTGTGAAAAAGAATTTTATCTTCATTGTATTTATTGTCCAATATTTTATTTTTTCAATCGTGTGAGAATTTGTACGTATTTTTATCACGCTGGTTTGAAGTTTAAAAGGATTTCTTTTCTTCTATTTTTAGGGTTTTGACTTGCTCAATTTTAATGCCGTTTTCTTTGTTAGGATTTTTAGAAATACAAGTATCTAATTATGGTAAGTATTTTCTCAAATTATTCGAGGCTTAGTATTCCTTTCTAATAATATAGTGGTATTTTTCTTTCATGATTTTGTCATGTTTTGACTTAATTTTGGACTTGGGACGACTTGTAATTTTGGATGGTTATTTTTCTTAAATAAATGATTTTACTATTGTGGAATACCTTGTCGTGAGAGATATTCACACTAGAAGGTCTTCAACAGTATTTTGCGTGTTCTGCCACTTCATACGGTTAAGTATGGGAGAGCCAAATCCTCGACAAACACTGGCGATTTTTGAGCCAGTTCTGAGAGTTTATATACAGAATTTGGCACACAGACACACATGCATACGTACATGTATGTAATTACGTCATGCGTTACGTCGTTTCTTGCCTCTGTCGAGGTGATAAGAAACGACGCAGCGTGTTTGGTACCAGGCTGTCACATCACTGAGATCGTTATCTGGTAATTGATCTCAGTCCGTGCAATGTATCTTACCTGTACGTACATACAGGTACAAACATACAAACGCACCAGTGTAAATTTGTTTAACGTCATAAAGACGATTATTGCCAGCCTTTGGGCGGCGACTGTAGTCGAGAGGTGTGAGCCCCTATTACCTCATATCAATGCCATCAGAGTTGAAGACTCCGAGGGTGGGTTCTCCACTCTCGGTGTCTTCTCCGGCAACTTTGGGGGCAAAATGAGGGCTGGAAGGGGTGCGGACATCATTTTAACCATGTCTACAGCCGAGGTTGTGTCCATGAGCAATTCATTCTCGAGTCTTTCAATTTCCTTTTTGCGTTCCATCTGTTCGTGAGTCTTTACAAGCTCAGGAACAGGTGGCACAACAAATTGGAAGTTTGAAGTCGGGAATGGAGTGTTTGATGGGGACAACATTGTACAAGGAAGAAAAGAACGGAAAAATATTGGAAAAAAGGAAAGAAAAAATAGTAGAGAGTTTTGTTAAAATTCGGCGTGTTTCGATCAACAGCAGAAAAGCGAGTGAAAAACGTTGCGAGAATATTTTTCAATCACAGCTTTATTCCAAGTCGTTACCTCATTTCAGACATGTTCGGAGGGGATAGTGCATCAAATATTCTATTGCTGAAATGTTTTCTGGTCAAAATCTGTTAAGTACAAGCAGAGCTAAGCGTGTCTGAATTTTCGTGTTTTTGAAATTTTGTATCTCACATAGGAATGCATTCTTCGTTTGTGACGTCACAATATATTGACTGTTTTGTTATCTGAATATTTGTCAATAGAAACACGTTGCGATGTTTTCTTCCGTATCGCACGTGGGTTTGTTTATTCGTGTCGTATTTTATTTGCAAGCATTTATTCTCTGCTTATCTGCGGAATTTCTTTTGTTATAATTATTCCCAGATTCTCGTGCGTATTTTTATGTGGGTTTGCAGATTTTGTGGTGTATATTAATTTTCGTGAATATTTTTAGTTTCTCCTTGCCAATCTCTCAGATTTTCGAGTTGGAATCTGGTTTTTTCGCTTTTTGCTGCCAAGGGGCCTGCCTCTTTTTCATGGGCATAAGGGGACAGATGGATCGTAATGTATTTTAACGATCTCATCACTAAACTTCACCGTTTTCTTTGTTTTTGTTTCTCTACTGGTGATTTTTGTGGTTTATCACCTTTTTCGACTGGTTTGTCCTCAACTTTTTGTGGTTGTGTGATATTGGACTGTGCAGTCTGTTTTTCTTCTTCTATTTTCCTTTCTGTCATCTTCCTTGATGCTCTTTGGAGCATTTTTCTGTCGTCGTTTATAAGGTACGCACGTTTCAATCTATCAATTGAAATTGTTTTTTCTTCACCTGCGATTAGTATCACGAAATTCTTGTCATCTCGTGATACAACCTTATAAGGACCAGCGTATGGTTTCTCCAACGACGACCTTATTTTTTCATCTCTGACAAACACATGAGAAGTTGTGGCCAAGTGTTTGGAGACATAAATCTTTGGTTGGCCATGACGAGCTGCCTGTTTCAAAAAGCTGTTAGCATCAGTCTGTATGTTTTGGACGAGCGTTTTGGGGCTAATTTCTTTCGAGTGGGTGAAAAAGTCCCCTGGTAGGCGTAGCTCTTCGCCTAGCGCCAACTGCGCCGCAGAGTGACCTGTGTCCGTTTAAAGAGCAGATTGAAGGCCCAAGAGGATGGATGGTAGTATGTCAACCCATCTCTTGGTGTTGCAAGTCATGATGGAGGCTTTCAAAGCTCTGTGCCATCGCTCAACTTTACCGTTTGCTTGAGGATGGTAAGCTGTGGTGTGATTGTGTTGTGCACCAAGCTTCTTAGACAGCTCTTGGAAGAGCCAGCTTTCGAATTGACGACCCTGGTCTGTGATGATGACTTCAGGTACGCCATAGCGGGCAATCCAGGTGTTGTATAACCTGGAAGCTACCGTGGGAGCTGTCATCTCATAGAGAGGAACTGCCTCTGGCTATCAGGTTGCTCTATCGATCATTGTTAACAGGTATCTGTGTCCTTGGGATGGGGGTAATGGACCCACCAAGTCTATGTGTATCATTTTAAACCGCTCTGTTTGTTTGAAATATTTAAGAGGCAAACGAGTGTGTCTTCCTACTTTGGACTCTTGGCAATTCAGGCAACTGCGAGCCCATTTGTTACAGTCGGACTTCATTCGAGGTCAAACAAATCTTGATGCTACTAATCCAGCAGTGCATTTTGGTCCAGGGTGCCATAGATTGTGTACACTACTGAAAGCCAATTTGCGATACTTTGTCGGCAGGAATGGCATATTCTTGCCTGTACTAATGTCGCACGTTAGTAAAACATTAGTACCAGGGATTTTCCTTTGTCTCAATTTGAGAACTGTGTCATCGTTTGACAACAGTTCTTGCAGTTCTGCATCCCTTAACTGTTCTTTAGCTATTTCAGCGTAAGGTAATTGAGACGGTGCCAAGATGGCTTCGATCCTACTAAGAGCATCAGCTGGAGTGTTGAGTTCTCCACTTATATACTGGATGTCCGTAGTCAACTGTCCTATGTAGTCCAATTGTCGAGCTCTTCTCGGGGAAGCTGGTTCTGTCTTTTGTGTGAAGGCATGAGTTAAGGGTTTATGATCTGTATACACAGTGAAACATCTACCCTCTAATTGGTGCCTGAAATTCTTCAACTCAGCAAATATTCCCAGTAACTCCCTGTCGTATGTGCTGTAATTCTTTTTGGTTTTTGATAGCTTTATGGAGAAGAAAGCGAGCGGTAATTTCTTGTCATTGTCCTTTTGGTACAGTGTTGCACCAATAGCAAAGTCGAATGCATCAGTTGCAACACATAATGGCAGACTTTCATCTGGGTGAGCTAGTAGAGTTGCATTTGCCAGTGTTTCTTTAATGTTTTCAAAGGCTTTTTCAGCTTCTTCTGTCCAATCGAGTGGAGTCTTATCTTTCTTTTTATTTGTTTTGATCAATGCAAACAGCTTACTTTGTTCGGCTGCAGCGTTTTTAATGCAACGTCTGTAGAAATTCACCATCACCAAGAAGCATCTGAGTTCTGCAATGTTTAAGGGTTTCGGGAACTTCAATATGGGCTCTACCTTGGTCTTCAGAGGGGAAATGCCTTTGGTCGAGACTTGATAGTGGAGAAAGTCAATTTTGGTCTGTTTGTATAAACTTTTTCCAACATTGATGGTAAGTCCAGCAGCGTGTATACGCTGTACGATGGCTCTTACATTCTTCTCGTGCTGTTGCTCACCGCCTTCTGAGCAAATGCATATGTCATCCAAATATGCATAAGCAAACGGCAAATCCATAAACAGTCCATTGATGAATCTCTGGAAAGTTTGTGCAGAATTACGGAGTCCAAATGGCATTCAAAGGTATTCGAATAAACCAAAGGGGGTTATGACCGCTGTCTTTGGAATGTCCTGTTCAGCCATTGAAATTTGGTGGAATGCCCAGTTGATGTCGATTTTTGTGAACATCGTTTTACCCTTCATATTCGCATTGAAGTCCATTATGTTTGGGATTGGATAGCGATCAGGAACTGTTTTGGCATTTAAGGCCCTGTAGTTTCCAACAATTCGCCACTCTCCACTTGCTTTTTTGGTCATGTGGATCGGGGAACTCCATGAGCTTTTTGAGGGGCGGCATAGGCCTTCCCCTATTATGCAATCATAGTATTCCCGTGCTGCTTTGAGTTTATCGGGGAGTAGCCTGCGGGCTCTAGCATGGCAAGGCGGTCCTTTAGTTTCTATGTAATGAACGGTGTCATGTTTATAGGTCGGATGCCTGCGAATCAATGGCTGAGTGACTCCAGGATAGTCTGACAGATTCTGTAAGAATTGTTCGTCGACTTAAGTGCATCTGGATATGTTGGTGTTCAGTTGGTACGCTAGCATTTTGCCTTCCACCCATAGACCAGTATTGTTGTCTATGATCTTTCCATTTTTGAGGTCTATAACCAGGCCGTAGTGTGCGAGAAAATCTGCACCCAGGATCGGAGTTGGAACATCCGCAATTGTGAAGGATCACGTCATGTCTCTTCGCAAACTGATGCTTACTTTGCTGGATTCTATTCCTTAAGCTGGAAGGTTTTGACCATTCACAGTTCGGAGGTAGTATTTTGGAGGAAATGCCTTTTGGTTTTTTGTTACTGGCAAAATGCTCAAGTCAGCATTTGAGTCTATAAGGTAACGTCTCCTGTTAGTCCTGTCCTTGATGAACAGGCGGCGTGAATACTTTTTCGAGGGATCTTTAGCCGCATAGACGACCCCTCTTTCCAGTTTAACAGCTTACTGTACGTTTTTCCCCACCATTGGCATCTGTTGTTTCACTTGGTGGCCTCCATTGGGGCAGTTGCTTACAGAACTGGTTCCCAATGACAGACGGCGATACGATGTTATCGGCCTTTTGTCTTAATTTGGCCATGAAGATGGAGGGCTTATCATCTCCCATCTTCATTCCACCCATAGCATCATCAATTATCTGGTTTTGGGTCTTACCAAACACATTGCGAATTTTCTTGCAGAACCAACTGTATTTGTCTGCTTCCGTCAGAGGGCATTCCATGATATCCGGAATGAGGCGTATTATTTCTGCGGATATGCCGCTGCAAATGTGCGTATATTTCTGGTTATTTTGCAAGTTTTCCATTTTAAAACAACCTTCGAGGAGACTCAACCAGAGTTCTACCTCATTAGGCAAAAATTCCGGAATCTCAATCCTCCGCCTTTGGATTGCAGGGTTCTGCAGAGTCTGCATCTGCAACAGCTGTAGTAGCTGTGCAAGCACTTTGGGGGTCAGCTGTGGCTGACCACTTCCACCTGTTCCAGGCTGGTTTGATGTCGGGTTCGTCGTATTTCCACTTCCGTTGGTGTTAGGCATTGCAATCTGCTGTTTCTCTTTCAAGTTGCTTTTGGTAAATGTTCCACCAGACTCTGTTAGTTGTCGATCTGGGGTCGAAGGGTCGGAGTCTTGGCTCAAAAGACGACCACTTCTGAGGGTGCGAGCTGTTGTCTCGTTTGGGTTGATGACAGCTCTCAAACGCAAGGCTTCTGGCCTCCGGATTTGTTTTTGCTTCTCCGGAGTCTAAAAGACTTCAGAGTCTCTGGTCGAAGCTGGAGGAGTTGGCGGATGAGGACAACTTTGTTCCTCCAGGTCTACTTCTCTTGGTTCCCTTCCCGCAAATATATTTGGAAGGGGGGTTTAATTTCCCACTTTTAAAGTCAGACCTCTGCTTTGACAGCCAAAGGTGTCTAGTTCTGTGAAAAAATTTGTATCACAAGCGAGTAACTCGCCAGCGCACCGCTCTTAGTTTTAGAATTAGCGCAATGCGCCTAGACACCCACGATGTAGCCAAAAAATCACGTCGGGGTCACCACTGTGGAATACCTTGTCGTAATAGACATTCACACTAGAAGGTCTTCAACAGTATTTTGCGTGTTCTGCCACTTCATACGGTTAAGTATGGGAGAGCCAAATCCTCGGCGAACACTGGCGATTTTTGAGCCGGTTCTGAGAGTTTATATACAGAATTTGGCACACACACACACAGACACACATGCATACGTACATGTATGTAATTACGTCATGCGTTACGTCGTTTCTTGCCTCTGTCGAGGTGATAAGAAACGACGCAGCGCGTTTGGTACCAGGCCGTGACATCACTGAGATTGTTATCTGGTAATTGATCTCAGTCCGTGCAATGTATCTTACCTGTATGTACATACAGGTACGAACATACAAACGCACCAGTGTAAATTCGTTTAACGTCATAAAGACGATTATTGCCAGCCTTCGGGCGGCGACTGTCATCGAGGGGTGCAAGCCCCTATTACCTCATACGAGTATTGTCCCCACACTATTATATGTATATGTTCGTTTTTTTCAGAATTTTTATTATGATATTTTCTAATTTTGTTCTATCCAAGGATTTTGTCAAAATTTCTGCTAACTGATTTTCAGAACTTGCAGACCTAAAATGGATTATTTTTTCTTCCATTGCCTCCAAAATTGAATAACATTTGATTATTAAACCTCTCAATTTTTTCTGGCTTCCTCCAGAACACACTTTTTTTGTTGATATATTGTCTTCCATAATATCCACAGTAATTTTTTCCCCAAAAATTGAGGTGCATATATTGTAATACCTTTATTATATCAAGGGTGTTGAAAACAACTATAATTTCAGCAGTGGTGCTCGATGAGGCATGGATTGTCTGTTTAGAACAATTCCAGTCTATCAGATCACTATTAGCAAATATCATATAGCCTGAAATCGACTTACCCTTTTGCAAATTATTAATATTTATTATGTTTTCGTCTACCTGAGGGGCATATGAAGCATCTACATAAGCTTGTATCCCATCCCCTTCAGATTTGTATGTTAAAGTATAATTTTTTGTAGTTTATATATCTGAAAATTCTTCGCACATAATTTTTCAAATTATCGTTAGATAAATTCTGAAAGTGTGAGAAAAAATTGACAGGAAAAAGAATATCCAGTCTAGTGAGTCTGGCTAAATATAATAACCCCCCTATCATAGACCTATATTCAGTATCATCTTTTCCATGTTCTACTTTATCAATTTTTAAACCTGTCTCCATTAGGGTATTGGAGACTTTGTTTCAGAAATTACGTATTTTTTCACCATTTTTTCTGTATGTTTATATTGTGTTAATGTTATTGTGTTATTTTCAATTGACCTATTTATTTCCAATCCTACAAAAAATGTTGGGTTTTTAATAATTATTATTGTAAAGCTCTTTTGCAGTTCCTCATTAATCTTTGTTATGGACAACTGTGTATTTGAAGCTATTAATATATCATCTACTTAGGTCAAGTAATATATTATATCAGTATTATTTTTAATAAAATATAAGCATCTATCTGACTTTATCCTCATAAATCCCATTTCCTTAATTTTTGTGTATAGGAGATCATACCAGGATTTACTTGATGTTTTCAATCTATAAATAGACTTTTTTAATTCAAGGACCTGATTTGAACCTATATTTAGGCCTTCAGGTCTTCTTACATAAATTGGTTTTATTATGGGGGAAAAGATATGCAGTTTTAACGTCATACTGGACGAGTATTAATTTATTTTTATTAATTGTGGAAAGTGACCATCATATTGTACTTATAGAAGCTACTGGGCCATGTGTTTCTGTAATATTATATTCTGTTCTGTGAGGTTTGGAAATCACAATGTCAGTGAAAGTGTCATTGTACAACATAAACTCACGTATCTCAAACAGTGGTGGAATACACCATTAAAAATGGCACTCAATAATTAGTTAAAATAATTAATAAAACACATAAAACCGTTGTGACTAGAATATATTGATCTTCAGGTATCAGAGACCATAAGTCGACTAAAAACGTAATACAGAAAATTTATAATAATGATAAAGTACAAATTATCATGTCACAGATCATATAATTATCACAGACTGTGAAATCATAAATGTTGGGTATTCTTGAATTGGTATAACCAACATGTTCTATCTTTAAACCTCTTGCAACTAATTTGGCTTTTGGTTTAGGATTTCCAAATTTCTCATATTTAATGGTAAATATCCATCTTGTATCTATAAGTTTTTGACAATCGTAATCAACATCTTCCTATACCTTCATATTATCAAGAGAATTGAATTTGTCATTTATTGCCTTTATCCATTTTTCCCTAAAGGAGTTGGTATTTATTTCTGAATAATTTTTTGGAACACAGTCCTCTATATATGTTTTATGATAATTAATATTTGTATTCATTACTATGGGATTAGTTATTCCTAGATGGTATTCATAGTCTGCTGCTTTAATTGTTAATTGTTTGTTGGCTATTTGTAATGACTTTATGTTTTGGGATTCATCCACTTTGACACGGCACGATATATACGATTTCGTGTCAAAGCGGTCTCTTAAGCAATACCCTGTATTAGTATAACCTATCATTATACTTTTTTCCGCCCTATGTGCCAATTTTGGATCAATTTTATTTTTTAATTTTGATTTTGCTTTGGTTTCATTCTGTTTTCTTACCTCCAGAGGAATGTGTCTGTAGGTAAGTGAACCAAAGACTTTTAAATTTTTTAAATTTGGCTTGATTCTATAAAACAATTCACACGGTGTTTTATAGTCAGGTTTGGCCTTACTAGGCAATCTATTCATTAAATAAGCTGAAATTACAACAGCATATGACCAATACTTAATGTCCAAGTTGGCATCAATGAGGATGGCTCTTACTCTCCTCATTAAAGTCTGATTTTGCCTTTTGGCTACGTCATTCAGTTCTGAGGAGTAAGGAACCACATAATCCATTGTAATGTGAACTTCGCTACAATAATTGATTATTTTGCATCAGTATATTCCTTAGCATTATCACACCTAATTGTACCTATTGGGTAATTAGGGAATTTATTTTTCATAGATGTTATAATATTTTTAAACTCTGTTGTTACCTGACTCTTATTAGTTATAGGCATTGCGAAAGTATACTTGGAATAGTGATCAATAAAAGTTAATATGTACTTTTGATTGACCACTGAAGGGGTAAATGGACCCATTATATCCAAAGACGTTATTTCTAATTTTCTATTTGGTTTTGTTTTAATCCCATTATGACCTAGTCTGGAATTGTTAGCTATGTAGCATATTCGACAATTCTTAAAATTATCATATCTAAAATTCATATTTTCAGGGATACCTATTGCTAAATTCTTTAATTTTTGTAAATATCTTGCATTCAGGTGCCCCAATCTCCTATGTATTAACATTTTTTTATTTTGATTAGTATTTTGTTGTAGATTATTAGGATTTTCATCATTATTATTATTAATTATTTCATTTTGACTATTTTCACCCCCCTGAGGTGAGACTATATTTTCATTATCTGTAACATTTTCATCTTCATCTTATATTTCCAATTCTATGGAAAAATTATCCTATTCATCATCTTCTCCTTGGTTGTACAAAATTTAGTATTTTCCTTTTCTAATTCATCATATTCAATTTCATTATTATCCTTTTTTATATTTTTTATATCCATTAATTTATTTAGTTCTGATGTCAGATGGACCTCTGCTGCCCCATCCAATATTACTTTGTTTTTTAATTCTATATAATTTTCATTGTGTTCTTTATTCGTAATTAATTTATTTGAAAGCCATTCTTTCTGTTCTGATGAAAATTTTCTAACCATACATGCCATTTTTACCTGTTGCTCAGGATTTTCCTTTTTATTGTTATTTGTTTGATTCTGATTTGTTTTTGGTGGATAATTATTTTGACCTTTATTTGTATTATCATTATTATTATTTTGTTGATTAGTATTATTATTACAATTTTGCGAAATGTGACCATTTTGACCACATTTATAACATTTTATATAATTGGGGTTATAATTTCTATTATTTCTCCTATAATTATTACCTCTATAATTATTTCCCCGATAGTTGTTTCCTCTATAATTATTATTATTACCATGACTATTCGTATTATTATTATTATTATTATTATTATTATTATTATTATTATTATTATTATTATTATTATTATTATTATTATTATTATTATTATTATTCCCATTTGATCCATTATTATTATTATTAGCATTGTTGGGATTATAATTTTGATTTCCATTTCTACCCTTATAATTATTACCATTGTAATTCGTATTACTCCTAAAATTATCATTTTGTGTATTATTATTATTATGTCTTTGTTTTTTTAATTTCTGATTTTGAAATATCTGATCAACATCCTCTCTTAATATCCTTTAAAAATTATCTATATTCTTTTCATTCTGATTTAAACTCTCAAACTACATTTTTGCCAAGACTTGCTCATAACATAAAGCCAGTTGCAAGTTTTCAAGTTCCTCTTCCTCATTTACTTCTTTTCCTCTATCTCTTACATCTGTGACTAATTCGTCCATTTTTTAAAGAAACCTCTCATATTGCTTCCTGGTTGGAATCTAAACTCCATCCATTTGGCTTTGGCCATATTTGCCGTTACAGTAGTTTTTAATCCATATATATTGTCTAATTTTTTTAACATCATTAAGGCTGTGTTACAATCTCTAATTGTTTTGTGATTTCATTCGAGACTCTTTCTAATACAAATGCTTTAGCATTGTCTTGCATTTTTCAATAATTAAGCATCTCACTATCCGGTCTAAAATTGAGATCATCAATATGAGTGATATAAGATTTTAAATGTTCATGCTCTCCAAATATATCGTAATACTCAGCTCCCCTTATTGCAGAAATAATCATTCTTCTCCAATCTAAATAATATTTTCCGTTGAAGACTTTTCCCAAGGGTGCTTGAATAGGTTTAATGTTATTTGGGGTGGCCATTATTTTTTCTTTTATTATCTCAAAACCTAACACACTTTCTTTTTATCAACTATTGTGGAATATTTCTTATTTTCTAATAATCCTTTTTTAATTTTGTTTATTAATTCTTGTTCTTTTTCATCTAGTTTATCGTATTCTTGTTCGCTATCACTTGTTTCCACTATTTCTGGTATATCCAGTTTTTTATTTTTATCTTACTTAATTGTTATTGTAAAATGTATCTAAAAATTTATTCTCTGATTCGAGTGAACTATATATTCTTGAAGAGAAATAATTAGGGGATGATTCTAATATTTTAATATATTTAATACTACTTATTTCTTCTATTCTACCCGAAATATCTAGGGTGAAAGACCCCAATACAATTTCTTCTGTAAAATACGTGTAAAAAGGGAGATGATTATAAGTTTCAATTTTTAAATTTATCACTTTCTCTCCTTCAAATTTTTCAACTAATTCTTTAAGTTTTTTACTTTCAATTTTAAATTCTCCTATTTTTCCTTCCTTAATATTTATAAGTTGGGACATATATATGTATATAAAAAATAATTTTTAATGGCCTCAAACACAATGATATATAATGCAAAAATAATTAACTCTAATGTATATTACCTTTTACATGTGATTTTTCTCGTCGATTTATGTTGTGCGAATTTTCTGAATTTTTAGATTTCCAATTACACCGATGTTGTCTCCGTTTGAATTTTGAAAAAGGTTGGCCCAAAAGTTGATGGTCTTCGATGTAGATTCACTAAGGAGTCTTTGATGAGGGGAATGGAAGATTTCAATTGGCAGTTCTCTGGATCCTTTGGCGGTCTTTTCTGGATTTATTGTTCGATGATTTCCAGGATCGGCCGTTAGTGAATCAGGAACAAAAATTTATTTCATTTTTTGATTTTCAAAAAAATTAAAAATTTGAGCTAAATATACTCGATAACACGTTACTAATTCGTGTAAATTCACTTCAAAATTCAACAAAAAATTTTCGTACAACAAATAAATCAATTTAAAACTTCAAATAAGTCTGCATTTCAAAAAAAATTTTCTAAGTCTCAAATTAGTGTTCTACAGCAGCAATAGCTACCATGCTGTGAGGTATACTGTGCAAGGACCAAAAAAGAACACGAGACTTCAATTTGCTGAGAATATATTATGTAGACTAAAAACATATTCGAGAATAAAATATAATATTGTATAAGATGGCGAAGCACAGAGTTATTGGTAACTGAATGTAGGGGAAGCAATTTGTGAGAGAAGTAGAATGTATGACAGATATATATAGTGTGATGTTGATGATGATGAAGAATGAGATGAGATGGGATTTCCATTACAACAGTTATTACTTGCTATTGATGGATAGATTGAGATACTCATATATTTTTTCAACAAATTTTATCAAACTTGAGACTAATGTAGATTGTTTTTTGTACCCAAATACATTAAAACTGCAATTTTCAGAAACATCATCAGTCTAGTTCTTTGTTAAGCGTTTACATAAACACATACCCACATACAATTATTGCTTGCATTATACCTATTATAGGATTTCGACGACAAATCGAAGGGAATTCATCCACAAATTCTCTTCGATTCAGTGCCAAATTAATGCCGTTAAATTAACACGGATTCATCGACGAATCGTTGATTCATTCACATATTAGTTTTAATTTAATGGCATCATTTCGATGACAAATTGAAGAGAATTCATCAACAAATTTTCTTCGATTCAATGCCAAATTAATGTCGTTAAAATAACACTGATTCATCGACAAATCAAAGGGAATTTGTCCATTTGTCTATGAATTCCTTTCGATTTGTTGATGATATTAAGTAATACACTTGTAATGAATTTATATTGTAACCAATTGGCCATAAACTACAATAGATTTGGTAATAAATCATCTGCAATTTTCAATAAATTTGTAACTTTAACTGATTCAGATATTGCAAGTTGTAAGATATATCTGTGGAAGAACAGATGCAACCCGGCATACTTAATCCTGCTTCATTAATTGTGATTTTCACTAACAAAGACCACTGCAAAATGAAAAAGTATACAACATGAATTCCCTTTGATTCATTTACATCATAACCAGTTGGCTAAACTACAAAATATTTTAAAATTAAAACATATGAATTTCTTTATCATGCTATAGTAAGATAGTCTAGACATAAACAACACACAACTTTGTTGAGGAGAGTTGAGAGCTTTAAAAAATGAACACAGCGAAAAAGAATTGTAAACTCAAATATTTATTTCACAACATTGTAACAACAACTGACAAATGGAGAACAATCTCCGTTGATCAAAGATGGAAAAAACTGTAAGGTGGCAATCAGTGTTGGCACATGTAAAATATGGAAATGTTACATATATATATTATTTACATGTTAGGTATAAGTATGTATCATTATATTTGTGAGGTAGTGAGGGAATTGTATCCCAACACCCCCCTGCGATTCAAAACAGATAAACAAGTATAATGTGTTGTTTGCATGATATAATATTGCAAAACATAAAACAAATAAGTGAAAGCCTTCGTGATTAGAAAAATAAATAACACATAATTGACCAGTGAATTAGATGCGTACCATGAGAATCATAAATGAGTACATGTATGGTAAATAATTTTTACTATCAGATGTCTTATTGTTAATATCAAGTATATATTTAACCGTCTGTTTTTATGTCAAGTGTTTAAATATAGTACATAAAATAATGGCTTTATACTTTCTTGAGGGTAAACAATATTGCAGGTAAACTATATTCAGGGTAAATTTGCCTGGTTGTTTTTGCAGGCACACTTTATCACGGGTAAACAAAATGCAGGGTAACATTTATCAGGGTAACATTTCTCTGGGTAATTGATTGTGCGGGTATACAAAACAGAGACTAACGTTTTTCACTAGTCTGAGGCCCATCTTCACAAACGTCACTTTAACCTCCCTTCACTTAAAATTCACTTTAAAAAAGAAAAAGTTTTTTGCACAATTTTGTACTTAAAAATGTGGGAACATTGAATTATTTATGAGAGTTCTAATGTAAAAATTAAATGTTACTACTCTCTTAAATACAAAATTGGGCCAAAAGTCATTTTTAAGTGAAGTTTAAGTGAAGGAAGGTTGAAGTGACGTTTGTGAATATGGGCCTTATAACTAACCTGTAAATAACATATATGTAACATTTTCATATTTTACATTGGTAACACTGATTGCCATCTTACAATTTTTTCCATCTTTGATTGATGTGAGGCGTACAGAACGAGGATCGAAAGAACTTGAGACTTTTTACTTTACTGACATTTTATTAGAGACTAAAATACATTTCACAAACGAAATACGAAATGGCGAAGCAACAGCGTTATTGGATCGAGAGTAGTAGGGGAAGCACTTCGTGTTGAGAGTGTACATATGACATATATATATAATGTGTTCGAGATGATGATGAAGAAAGAGAGAAGGTGGGATTTCCGTTACAACACCCCCCTGAAATTTTACTGTTTGAGTTCTTCATCATGTTGTACGCTGAAAGTGAACAAATTATTATTATTTAAAAAAAAATATTAAGTACAAAAATATGCATAATAAAAAATAAAAAAAATAAAAAATATTGACATCGTATTATTTGAACATTATTATGGTAACTTTGGTTCCTAAAAAAAATTTTGCTGTGCTGTGCTTCGAGAATAAATAAAATAATTGAGTAAAATAAATAAATAAATAGATAAATAAATATGGTAACATGCATAGAATATTCAATATTAATATATGATATAAAAATGGTATATGCAATAAGCAAAAAGAAAGAAAATTATTAAAAATACAAAGATTGGTAACATGCAAAAATATTAAAGTATTATGAGTAATAGATGATTCATTCATCATATATTTCGAGTGGATAAAAAATAAAATCAGAAAAAGAAAAAAAAATATTCACATACACATATTACATTAAAGGAAAAAAAATGGACGAAGGTATTTCCGATTACGAGTTCGTTGAATTTGAAGGAACGTTACGTTTCGTATCTTATCTAAATAACATGACATGTAAAAGATTGTAGAATAATATAAGTTGCATCGCTTATTATCTTTCGTGTATTGCTATTATATTTGAACTGGCGTCTAGCATGTTTTTCGATATGGCAATCTTCTCTCGATTTATCATAATTGTGGTCATGTAATGAGTTTTTATCTTTATTGTGTTCATTGTTAGAGGATTTTCTTTCATCATATTGTGTGGGAATATTTTGTGTATTTCTCTCACGCTTGTTTGAAAATGTATAGGGTTTTTATTATACGAGTTGTAGGGTTTATTCTTGCTCGATTTTAATGCTGTTTTCTTTGTTGTAATTTTTGAGAAATCGAGTATCTATCTCTTGCAAGAATTTTCTAGTAAAATGGTATTGTTAAGTACTATTTTTGTAATAATTGAAGGTTAATTTTTCAGCACTTATTTTCATGTTACGACTTATATTTGGACTTGGGACGACTTGTACTTTGAAGTGAAAAATTTCTAATATATTATTACTTTGAAATAAACAAATTATTATATTATTATGTGTATATGTTAGTGTCATTCAATATTTTGACAATTATATTCTCGAATTTTGAACGATCTAATGATTTAGTCAAAATATCGGCTAATTGATTTTCAGAGCTTACGGTTCTAAAAAATATTATTTTTTCTTCCAATGCCTCCAAAATCGAGTAGCATTTAATCATTAGGGCCCTCGATTTTTTCTGGCTTCCCCTGAACATATTTTTTGTGTCGAGATATTATCTTCCATTATATCCACGATCAATTTTTCTCCAAAAATTTCATAATTCATGTTATGTATGACTTTTATGGTATCTAAAGTGTCAAAAACTGCAATTATTTCTGCTGCAGTACTTGATGAGGCGTGAATAGTCTGCTTAGAGCAATTCCACTCCACCAAGTCACCATTAGCAAATAACATAAAACCAGTTATTGACTTACCTTTTTTGAGATTGTTTAAGTCTATATTTGTTTCATCTACTTGGGGTGCATATGAGGCGTCAATATAAGCCTGTATGCCATCCCCTTCCGATTTATATATTATATTATAATTTTTTGTTGTATTGACATATCTAAAAATTCTCTTTACATAATTTTTTAGTGTGTCATTGGAATTATTTTGAAAGTGTGAGAAAAAATTGACTGGGAACAATATGTCCGGTCTTGTAAGTCTCGCTAAATATAATAGCCCTCCTATCATTGACCTATATTCTGTATCATCTCTTCCATTTTCTATTCTATCTATTTTTAAGCCCGTTTCCATAGGGGTATTCGTATTTTTTAATTCCGAAATTCCAAACTTTTTTAACATTTTATCTATGTGTTTATATTGTGAAAGTATTATTGTGTTATTTTCGATGTTTCTAACTATTTCTAGACCTACAAAAAATCTAGGATTATTTATTATAGTGATTGTGAAGTCTTTCTGCAATTCCTCATTTATTTTAGTGATGGATGATTGCGAATCTGATGCAATTAATATATCATCCACATATGTTAAAAAGTATATTTTTTCATCATTATTGATTATTGTATAAAGACATCTATCACTTTTGGTTCTAGTGAAGCCCATATCCTTCACTTTCATGTCCAATAAGTCATACCATGATTTGATAGATGTTTTCAATCCATAAATTGACTTTTTCAATTCGAGTACCTGATTCGTGTTTATATTTATTCCTTCAGGTCTTCTTACAAAAATAGGTTTTATTATTGGTGAATTTAAATATGCGGTTTTCACGTCATATTGTACCATTATTAATTTTTCTTTATTAACTATAGATAATAATAATAATCTTATTGTTCCTATCGATGCTACTGGGCCATGGGTTTCAGCAATACCATATTCGGTTCGATCTTTAAAACCTCTTGCTACAAGTCTCGCTTTTGGTTTTGGATTTCCAAATTCATCAAATTTTATTATAAAAATCCACCTCGTATCTAAAAGTTTTTGGCGATCATAATCCACTATTTCCCATACCTTCATGTCATCGAGAGAATTGAATTCGTCATTTATGGCTCTAATCCAATCCTCCTTAAAAGGGTTTGTATCTATTTCAGCAAAATTTTTAGGAATATTATCCTCTATATATATTTTATTATATTTAATGTTGACATTCATAATGATTGGGTTAATTATCCCTAGATCATATTCATAGTCTGCTGATTTTATTGTTAGGGGTTTATTGTTTATTAATAAGATTTTTATATTTTGCATTTCATCCATTTTTACATCACATGAAATATATGATTTTGTATTATAAGGGTCTTTAAGACAGTATCCCGTATTTGTATAGCCCATCATTATATTTTTTTCGGCTCTGTGTGCTAACTTTGGGTCTATTTTATATTTTAATTTTGCTTTTGCTTTTGTAGCATTTTGTTTTCTAACCTCTATAGGTATATGTCTATAGGTTAATGCTCCGAAAACTTTAAGATTTTTTAAATTTGGTTTTATTCCATAGAATAACTCGTAAGGCGTTTTATATCCTTCATTTGCCTTTGTGGGGGATCTATTAATTGAATAGGCTGATGTAACTACAGCATAGGACCAATATTTTATGTCTAGATTGGCATCAATCAACATGGCTCGTACTCTCCTCATTAAAGTTTGATTTTGCCTTTCGGCAACACCATTCAATTCCGGAGAATATGGCACCACATAATCCATTGTTATGCCAACATCATTACAATAATTTATTATTTTTGCATCGGTATATTCCTTTGCATTATCGCATCTTATAGTCCCTCTGGGATATTCCTGTAATTTATTTTTCATAGATATTATAATGTTTTTAAATTCATTTGTCATCTGGCTTTTATTAGCAATAGGCATGAGAAAGGTATACTTCGAAAAATGATCTATAAAAGTTAAAATATATTTTTGATTTGCCACAGAGGGCGTAAATGGACCCATAATATCTGAGGACGCTATTTCCAATTTCCTTGTTGGTTTTGTCCTAACACTAGTATGTCCTAGTTTTGAATTATTTGCAATGCAACATATCTGGCAATTTACAAAATCTTCATCCCTAAAATTTATATTTTCGGGAATGCCAACTGCTAAAGTTTTTAATTTTTGCAGATATCTGGCATTTAAATGCCCAAGTCTTCTATGTATTAATAATTTTTTATTGATATTATTATTTATTTGTGGTCTATTAATATTATTATTATTTTCATTATTTTCTATTATTATTTCATCATTTTCACCCCCCTAAGGTGATTCAGTATTAATATCCTCTTCTTGAATTTCCAGTTCTACTGTAAAATCATCCCATTCATCGTCTATATTTTGAGTGACGGGGGCACATATTATATTTTGTTCATTATTATTAATATTATTATCTATATTTTTATTCTTATTTTCGACATTATAATATATGTAAAAAATTCCTTCCTCTTTTTTTGCAGTTATAATTATTTCTGCATTTTCAATGAAGTAAATGTTCGCAATATCTTTCTGTTGGTCGATATTGATTATACCTGTATTTGTGATTTTTATTGCTGAAATAATATCTAGGTTTAGATCCGGCACATAATGGACATCATTCAATTCTATCAATGACTGAGTTTTATTGTAATTTTCGACTTTGATCACCATTCTTCCTGTATGAGTGGCATATAAGAATGTATTTTTCCCAGCACATTGCAATTTTATTGGAGTTACAAATTTTTTAGCATCTACTAATTTATTAAAATCAGACGTTAGATGCACTTCTGCAGCTCCATCCAAAATTGCTTTGTGGTTTAACATTGTGTAATTTTCATTGTTATATTTATTATTATTAATCAATTCATTCAATAACCATTCATTATTATTTCTATTAAATTTTTTGACCATGCAAGACATTTTCACCTGCTGTTCTGCACTATCTTTTTTATTAGTATTTGGTTGACTTGTATTCGTTTTTGGGGGATAATTTCCCTGATTATTATTAGTATTATTGTTATTATTATTTTGTTGTGGGTTATTATCGCCACAATTTTGTGCTATATGCCCAAATTGCCCACATTTGTAACATTTCGTATTATTTTGATTATAATTTCTACCATTACCTCTATAGTTATTACCTCAATAATTTGAGTTACCCCTTGTGGGGACTCATCGGTATGAGGTATAGGGGCTCGGACCCCTCGACGACAGTCGCCGCCCCATAGGGCAGGCAACTTATTGTCCTCGCGACGTTAAACGAACACACAAAATTACGTTCGATCGTAATTACCTGCGAATACTTGCAGGTAATGTACGAGTACGAATCGTGACATCATCCATCAATCAATGTCACGATTCGTACACGAACCGGCCAGCCGCCACCTACGATAGTAGGGGATGATGCGACCTGGCCATACTTAAACAACGTACGTATTTTACTACGTACGTGTGTTTGTGTGCACGCGCCAAAACCTGTATAAAAACTCACAGAACCGGCTCTAAAATCACCAGTGTTCGGTTTGGTTTTGGCTTGCCCATACATTCGTATGAAGTGGCTGAACACGCTTAAATTCTGTAGAATTTCCTTCTGGTGAGAATATCTCTCACGACAAGGTATTCCACAGTGGTGACCCCGACGTGATTTCGGCCACGTCGTGAGGAGTCTTAGGCGCTTCGGCGCTATTACAACCTGGCGCAGTAGCGCTGGCGAGATTCTCGCTTGCTCGGCAAATTAAAAAATATTTTTTTACCTAGACTAAGACACCTTTTGGTCGTCGAAGTAAGAATCTGCTGAAGTGGGAATTTATACCCCTCTCCTTAAAATATACAAACAAGGAGAAACCAGACAGTAGACCTGGAGGAAGAAGGTTGGACTCATCCCCCAACTCCCCCGACTTCGACTCGACACTCATTGAATTTAGCAAATATAGAAGAAGGCCCTCAACACCCAGAATTAGCACGACTGGGAACTGCAATAAATAAAGAAGAGCTTGCAGTTAGAACGTTGAGAAGTGGTCGAACTTTAAAGCCAAAGTTCAGACCCGAAAACACCTGTCCTACAAACACAGGAGCCAGTGTTTTCAACCAGCAAGGAAGGAAGTAGTACTGTGGAATACGCTTGTCACCAGAAAGACATAGCAATGGTTCCACCACCGACTGAAAACCCACAACCATCACAGGGAGGTAGTAGTCAGCCGCAGCTGACACCCGAAGTTTTGGCACAGATCTTGCAACTTTTGCAAATGCAGCCAGGACAGAACCCTAACCTCTATAGACGAAGGATAGATATCCCAGAATTCCTGCCAAACGAGGTAGAATTATGGTTGACACTATTGGAAGGCAGGTTCAGGACAGAAAACATAACACTGAACCAGCGGTATACACACATCTGCGGAGGCATGCCCCCACAGATAATCCGCCACATTCCGGACATTATGGAATGCCCTTCGACAGAAGAGGACAAATATGCCTGGTTCGTCAAAAAGATAAAGAAAGTATTCGGCAAAACAAAAAATGAAATAATAGATGATGTGATGGGTGGTATGAAGATGGGGGACGACAAACCCTCAATCTTCATGGCGAAGTTAAGACAGAAGGCGGACAATATCGTAGCCCCTTCTGTCATAGGCAACCAGTTCTGCAAACAACTTCCACAAAGTGTTGTGCAGTGCCTAGCCGCCGTTGGTTCCACGGTAATCAATACATCCGCGGATCTTGACTTCCTTGCAAAATCCGCAGATAATGCGCTCGAGTACACCAGGTCAAAGCCGGTGGTCAGTGCAGTATCTGCAGAGACTGGAGAGCTCGCTCAACTTCGAGCCCAAATAGCTCAGTTGACCGAAGAAGTGAAAAGGAACAAAAGCCAAAGCTCGACGAAACCCAATAGCAGCTGGCGACAAAGATCGAAAAGCAGAAGCAACAACAACAATAGCAACAGCAGCAGAGGACGACAGTCCCGGTCAAGAGACCGCAGATCTAGTTCCGGAAACAGGGGTCAGAGTTCAACTCCCCCTAGAAAATCATCTCCCAAAACCCAGTCTCGAAATTGGGATGATAAGAGTTGCTTTTTCCATAACAGGTTTGGCGCGGAGGCCACCAAATGCAACAACAGATGCAGATGGTGGGGTAAAACTTTCAACAAGGAAGCGTCAAACTAGAACGAGGGGCCATCTGTGCGGCCGAAGACCCCTCGGAAAAATACTCACGCCGCCTGTTCATAAAGGACAGGACAAATAGGAGATGTTACTTAATCGACTCGGGAGCAGACCTGAGCATACTGCCAGTAAATAGAACCCAAAAAGTACTCCCTCCGAAATACTATCTCCGTACTGTGAATGGTCAAAACCTTCCAGCATACGGACTTGAAACAAGCAAAGTCGACATCGGACTCAGCAAAAATATGACGTGGTCCTTCACGGTTGCAGACGTTCCAAACCCGATCCTGGGTGCAGATTTTCTCGCACACTATGGCCTGATCATTGACCTCAAACACGGCAAACTGATCAATAGTGAAAACAAAAGTGTGGAAGGCAAAACGCTAGCATACAGACTGGACACAAACATATCCAGCTGTACTAAAGTCGACGGACAACTCTTACGGATCCTGTCAGACTATCCTGGAGTCACTCAACCCTCAATTCGCAGGCATCCTACGTACAAACACGACACAGTTCACTACATCGAAACCAAAGGACAGCCTTGCCATGCTAGAGCACGAAGGTTATTACCTGACAAACTCAAAGCGGCACGAGAGTATTTCCATCGCATTATTGAGGAGGGCGTATGTCGCCCCTCAAAAAGCTCATGGAGCTCCCCTATCCACATGACTAAAAAAGCAAGTGGAGAGTGGCGAATTGTTGGCGACTATAGGGCCTTAAACGCCATAACAGTTCCTGATCGCTACCCAGTCCCCAACATAATGGACTTCAATGCGAACATGAAGGGTAAAACGATGTTCACAAAAATGGACATCAACTGGGCATTCCACCAAATTCCTATGGCCGACCAGGACGTTCCAAAGACAGCGGTCATAACCCCCTTTGGACTATTCGAATACCTTCGAATGCCGTTTGGACTACGCAACTCAGCACAAACTTTCCAACGATTCATCAATGGACTGTTTAGGGAATTGCCGTTTGCATATGCATACCTGGATGATATTTGCATTTGCTCAGAAGGCGGTGAGCATCAGCACGAGGAGAATGTGAGAGCCGTGGTACAGCGTATACACGCAGCCGGACTCACTATCAACGTATGCAAAAGCTTATATGCACAGACCGAAATTGACTTCCTCAGCTACAAAGTCTCGACCGAAGGCATTTCCCCCTTGAAGACCAAGGTAGAGACAATATTGAATTTCCCGAAGCCCTCAAATGTCGCAGAACTTGGGCGTTTCTTGGGGATGGTGAATTTCTACAGACGTTGCATGAAGAATGCAGCAGCCGAACAAAGTAAGCTGTTTGCACTAATAAAGACAAGCAAAAAGAAAGATAAAACTCCACTCGAATGGAACGAAGAAGCCGAACAGGCCTTTGAAAATATCAAAGAAACACTGGCAAATGCAACTCTGTTGGCTCATCCAGACGAAAGTCTGCCGTTATGCGTAAGTACCGATGCATCGGATTTTGCTATTGGTGCAACCCTGTACCAACTGGACTCAAACAACATCAAATTACCACTAGCTTTCTTCTCGAGGAAGCTCTCAAAAACAGAAAAGAATTACAGCACATACGATAGGGAATTGCTCGGAATTTTTGCTGCGTTGAAGCATTTCAGGCACCAGTTAGAGGGTAGATGTTTTTCTGTGTATACTGACCATAAACCCCTAACATATGCCTTCACACAAAAAGCAGAACCGGCATCTCCGAGAAGAGCACGACAGTTAGACTATATTGGTCAACTGACTACCGACATTCAGTATATAAGTGGAGAACTTAACACTCCAGCTGATGCTCTGAGTAGAATCGAAGCTATCTCGGTTCCTGTCCAATTGCCTTATGCTGAAATAGCTAAAGCACAGCTTAAGGATGCAGAATTGCAGGGGTTGTTATCGAACGATGATACTACCCTCAAATTGAGACAGCGAAAAATTCCCGGTACTGATGTTTTATTAACATGTGACATCTGTACAGGTAAGAACAGGCCATTTCTACCGACAAAATATCGCAGATTGGCTTTCAACAGTGTACATAACCTGTCACATGCTGGGCCAAAATGTAGTGCTAAACTAATTTCAGAAAGATTTGTATGGCCACGAATGAAGTCTGACTGCAACAAATGGGCTCGCAGTTGCCTGAACTGTCAAGAATCTAAAGTAGGAAGACACACTCGCTCGCCCCTCAAATCATTCAAACAAACACAGCGGTTTAAAACAGTTCACATGGATCTGGTAGGCCCATTGCCACCATCTCAAGGACACAGATACCTGTTGACGATAATAGACAGGGCAACACGATGGCCGGAAGCAATCCCTCTACAAGAGATGTCAGCTCCAACAGTAGCTGCAAGGTTATACGATACCTGGATTGCGAGGTATGGCGTACCAGAAGTCATAATTACAGACCAAGGTCGCCAATTTGAGAGCTCGCTCTTTAAAGAGCTAGCAAATAAGCTTGGTGTTCAACACAGTCATACCACAGCTTACCATCCTCAAGCCAATGGCAAAATCGAGAGATGGCATAGAGCTCTCAAAGCCTCCATCATGTCTCATGATACCAAGAGATGGGTAGAAATACTCCCTACCATCCTCTTAGGCCTTCGATCTGCCCTACAAACCGATACAGGTCACTCTGCAGCGCAATTAGCGTTCGGCGAAGAGCTACGCCTTCCAGGGGACTTCTTCACAAAATCGAAAGAAGTTAGCCTCGAAATAATGGTACAGAACATAAGAAATGATGCCAATAACTTCCTAAAACAGGCAGCTCGTCATGGCCAGCCCAAGATTTACGTCTCAAAACACTTGGCTAATACGTCACACGTATTTGTTAGAGACGAAAAAATGAGATCTGCGCTGGAGAAACCATACGCCGGTCCTTACAAAGTAGTATCACGAGATGAGAAAAACTTTGTGATACTCATTGCAGGCGAACCTCGAACAATTTCAATCGACAGATTGAAGCCTGCATACTTGGTAAGTGACAACAAAAGAATAAAAAGGTTACAACAGGAGAACCCAGAAAATATACAGACAGATTCCGAAACAAAAACGGAAGAATCTGTCGAAAAAAGTGAGAAAAATACCTCACAACAAGAAAAACCCAAGAAATCAGTAAGATTTTCGGACGATGTTATCACCAAAACATTCGATCCTGAGGCCCCCTTATGCCCACGCAAAAGAGGCAGGCCCCTTGGCACTAAAAAACGTAAAAATTCCCATTCTTCTCGCACGTCTGAGAGGTTAATGCGAAGAAAATAAAATTTACTCCCGAAAAGTAATATCCGTTGTAAAAGTTGAAACCCGCTAAAAACATACGGGGAATATCGGAACTCCGTGAGACAAAAGAAACTCCGGAGATAAGCAAACGAGGAATGCCAACAAAAAGAAGAAGACAGGAATAAACAAATCCACGTGCAATACGGAAACAAAACATTGCAACGTGCGAGTACCGTTAAACACAAAGATAATCTCTACGACGTGACGTCACAAACGGAGATTCCTTTGTACTGAAAATTCGAAAATTATATTCACTGAGCTTATTTCAGGCATAACTCTGCTTAAACCAATCAGAACTTAACCGGAAAACTTGTATACGGCCTAGAATTTTAAGCGCTATCCCCTCTACGTGTAGATAAGAAGATTCGAAAATAAAGAAAAATAACTGTAATGGTAAATCGAAAAATGAAGTAAAATCATCCATTTCAGAACCGCCAAATTACTTGGACGTGCTTCTTGATATATTTTTGGTGCCTTCTCCTAACAACCCATTCTATAATGTCACGATTACCAATTCCAATCCCGATGTCCGCCAACTTCCAGTTCGCTAGGAAAACTGCTGAGAACACGAAAACTCAGCAGAAGACCGAAACGAAGACGGAGTTGGAGAGGATCGAAGAGGAGCTGCTCATGGACACGGCTCTTCCGGTTAACGATGTCCTAGCGGAGATGACAACTCCGCTGCCTCCGATCATCTCACCTCCCCGGTCCCCGAAGGAGACGACTCCGACTCCGGAACCCCGAAGCCGGAGCCGAAACCCGAGGAGAAAAAGGAGGCTATGGGATTTTTGTTCACGGCAGAGAGGGCCGCGAACGAACGAGCAAAGATGGCCACCTGGGCAGCGGGGAACTCAAACTCCCCGATGCACAGGAAGCCGACATTCAGGTTTCCGCTACCCCCTTACTCCCTTCGACACCCCTATGCTCCCACGAAAAATACGAAACCGAGGCATAGGGGTGAAGGCAGCCGGGCGAATTACCTGGCCCGAGCAAACGCCCGTAGAGAATCCTACGAGTGCGTTGGGGCTGCGGTAGGTAGTGCCCTGGCGAAGTGGGAGGCCGACCAGAGGCGAAAGTAAACCCGCACGTCCCCCAGGCCTTGCGCATTTTTGATCGTTCTTGCGGCGCAAAAACTGGGGGGGAGTAGCTGTGGGGACTCATCAGTATGAGGTATAGGGGCTCAGACCCCTCGACGACAGTCGCCGCCCCATAGGGCAGGCAACTTATTGTCCTCGCGACGTTAAACGAACACACAAAATTACGTTCGATCGTAATTACCTGCGAATACTTGCAGGTAATGTACGAGTACGAATCGTGACGTCATCCATCAATCAATGTCACGATTCGTACACGAACCGGCCAGCCGCCACCTACGATAGTAGGGGATGATGCGACCTGGCCGTACTTAAACAACGTACGTATTTTACTACGTACGTGTGTTTGTGTGCACGCGCCAAAACCTGTATAAAAACTCACAGAACCGGCTCTAAAATCGCCAGTGTTCGGTTTGGTTTTGGCTTGCCCATACATTCGTATGAAGTGGCTGAACACGCTTAAATTCTGTAGAATTTCCTTCTGGTGAGAATATCTCTCACGACAAGGTATTCCACACCCCTATAATTGTTTCCTCTATAATTTCCATTATTATTATTATTGCTATTATTGTTCGTATTATTATTTTGGTTTTGGTTTGTTTCATTACCATTACCATTATTATTAAAATTATTTCTATTACCATTCCTGTAGTTATTATGACCATTGCCATTTCCTCTATAATTATTCCTACCTCTATAATTATTATATCTTCCCCTATAATTATATCTATTATTATTATTCCCATTATTTCTATAGTTATTATTCGATTGATTATTATTATTATTTTGTTTTTTTAAGGTTTGATCCCTAAATTTTTGGTCAGAGTCCTCTCTCAATATTCTTTTAAAGTTATCCAAATTTTTTTCATCTGAAGGTAAATTTTCATATTGCATTTTTGCAATTGCCTGCTCGTAGCATAAAGCCAATTGCAAATTCTCTAATTCTTCTGATTCAGTAACTTCTTTGCCACTATCTCTTACATCAGTTACCAATTCATCCCATTTTTTCATAAAACCTTTCATATTTCCACCAGGCTGAAATCTGAATTCCATCCACTTTGCCTTTTCCATATTTGCTGTGACCGAAGTTTTTGTGCTATAAATATTATCTAACTTTTTTAACATTAATATTGCTGTATTACAGTCCCTTATCTGTTTTGTGATTTCATTTGATACTCTTTCTAATACAAATGCCTTGGCATTGTCTTGCATCTTGCAATAACTCACCATATCTTTTTCGGGTCGGAAATTTAAATCATCTATATGATTAATATATAATTGTAGGAATTCGTGTTCCCCGAAAATATCGTAATATCCGGCTCCCCTAATAGCTGAAATAATCATCCTGCGCCAGTCCAAGTAATATTTTCCATTAAATACCTTTCCCAATGGCGCTTGTATGGGTTCAATTTCATTTTGGGATGCCATATTTTCTTTAATTTTACGAAAACCTAACACACTTTTTTCTTTATTACTAACAGCTATATATTTCTTATTTTCTATGGATTCTTTTTCAATTTCCTTAATTAAATTTTCCTTTTCACTATTTCCTTTTTCACCTTTTTCAATATTATCCAGTTTTATTATTTAACTAATTAAACAATCTGTTCATAAATTTGTCTTTCGATTTATCAGAACTATAAATTCTGTTTGAAAAATAATTTACTGAAGATTCCAAAATTTTAATATATTTTAAACTGCTAATGTCTTCAATTCTTCCCGATATATCTATTATAAACGATTCTAATATTATCTCGCCTGTGAAGTATTTAACGTAGGGTAAATTGTAAGTTTCTATCTTTATATCAACAACTTTCTCACCTTCAAACTTTTTTATTAATTCTTTTAATTCCTCTTTCTCAATATTATACTCACCAATTTTTCCTTCAAACAATTTTATTGTAGGGGACATAAATAACTTCAAACAGTTTTAATTTAATAGCCTCAGTTCAAACACAATCGCATAAACACGAAAAATAATTCACTTCAACAAATATTATCTTTACAAAAAAAATTTTACCTTCTAATTTTCGCGATCATTAGTTTATAGGCATATTCCATTAGAAGTTCGACAACAAAATGCAACTAAGTCAAAAAAAGAAATGAACAAAAAATAGATCCAAAATTTGCACCAAGGGGAGAAAAAGGTATACTCATGGGATATACCACTACCAGACATTGCATCAGAGACCCTTTCTCAAATAAATTCAATATATCTTGTGATGCCAAATTTGATGAAAATAAAAATATATCAAACTTAAAAAATTGTGAACAAGAACTGGTACTTAAACCAGCAAACTTTGTGAAAAATATAGTCAATATAAATACTTTTAACATTACAAAAACCATAGATAATAGGTGGATCGAAGACTGTATACCAACATGCTATAAAGATATTAAAAATAATCCTTTTAGAAAAGAATGGATGAAAGCTATCGAGGATGAATTTGTTTCATTGGGGGAAATGGATGTGTGGGAATATGTGGACTATGATAAATCTTTAAAAACAATTGATACAAGATGGGTTTTTGTAACCAAACCAAATGATGAAGGATACCATCAACCGAAGGCAAGATTGGTTGCGAGGGGTTTTAAGGACAGAACCGAATACGAATTGGGACAAGTATTCGCCCCAGTTGTTCCAATTTGGATAGTAAGATGGTTCCTATCAATCGTTAATAAATATGACTTGGAAATGGTTCAATACGATGTAAAAACGGCTTATTTAAATTCTCCTGCTATAGTCCCAATATATTTAAAACCCCCAGAAGGTTTACTAAAGGAGAGTAACAAATTATTAAAACTCAGAAAATCTATTTATGGCTTAAAAACATCGTCTAAATCGTGGTATAATTTAATAAACGAATATATTCTAAAAATGAACTTTGAAAGATCAAAAACGGACAAATGCTTATATTTCAAAAAATCAAATGAAAAAATAATTTTAATGATCACATATGTCGACGACAATTAATAGCCTCAAATTCCCCTGAATCGATTAAAAAGGTAAACGATTCCGTTAACAAAAGATTTACCATGAAAATTATTGATAATCCAAGATTTTATTTAGGATCTGAAATTATTAGAGATAGAAAAGAAAATACCATAACTCTAATACAATCACGATATATAGAAAAAATTTAAAAAAAATATAATCAAAATGAATCAAATTTCATAAATACCCCTATAGAAACATCATTAAAAATTGAAGAAGATGAAAATTGTACAGATGATACAGAATATCGTTCAATGATTGGAGCCCTGTTATATCTAGCTAGAATAACAAGACCAGATATTTCATTTGCAGTGAATTTTTTCTCGAGGTTCCAAACAAAATCAAATTCCAAATTAAAAAATCATGTAAGAAGAATATTTAAATATGTAAATACCACAAAAGATTTCTCAATTAAATTCACATCAGATAGTAAAGGCATACATTCTTTCGTTGATGCATCTTATGCCCCAGATGTAAAAGATCATGAAATAAAAATATCAAATTTAAATCTGGGAAAATCGATATCAGGATTTTTGATATATTTAAATGGGTATTTAATTAATTGGAATGTAAGAAGACAAACAATCGAAGCTACAAGCTCAACTGCTGCTGAAATTATTGCGGTATTTGATGCCTTAGACGATATACAGGTCACATTCCTTCTACAAAAAGAAATAATCCAAGAAAATGACCCAGTAAGAATTTTTGAAGATAACATTTCAGCCCTCAGAATAATGTCGGGAGGAGCTCAAAAACGAGCAAGGGCCTTAATGATAAAATGTTATGCCATTACACAATCGGTAGAGGATAAAGGAATAGAATTCAAAACTGTAGGTACAAACTCGCAATTAGCAGATATGCTGACAAAAAGTCTCGAAAAACAAAAATTTAGAAATCTAGTCGATAAAATATTAACGACATCAAACCTCTCACAATAAAATTCATTAAATTCACAATAATCATATGAAAATCGTTTATTTTAAAGGGAAGAAATATAGAAACTCAAGTCAAGAATCACTGAATACAATAATCTCGCCTTTTGTAATATAGTTCATGAAAAATATAATGTTCGATAAAAAGAAAAATCACATGTTCAAACAAAATTAATTATATAATATACTTTTAGGCCAAATAATACTTGTTGAAACAAAATTTATTTTCGTATAAGTATTCATTGTCATCTCTGCAAATTCAGGTTTTGAATAAACAGTGATCTGAATACAAATCATAGACATGATTTCACACGTTTAGTTGATATTAGTTTATCACATTTCGGAACACCCTCATTCAACAAGTACTGAACAAAAATTGAACAAAATTTTTCTCGAACAACATGAAAGATCGAAAAATATACGAATCGAAATCCGTTAATATAATATGTCGATAAAAAATTTTTTTCGAAGATACATCGAAATACATGTTGTAATCTAGTCATTATTTATTATTAATTTAATTTTATGTAATTTATTTTTTTTTTTTTTTGTTTGGGAAATGAAAGTAAAAGTGTAATAATATTGTAATTCAAAATTTTTTTTCTCGCGCTAAATGATGTTCGCTCGTTTCGTTGGTCTGCGGGGGGGGGGGGGGGTGTTGTTCTACTCCTCACCTACACTCGCTCACTAGCCGTTAGCGCTACTACGTTAGACAACATAAACTAACACTTTCAGGTTGTGCGAACAAACACGACTTTTTTTGTCCGTTCACCCGAGAACACTGAAACTTGTTTCCCACTCAAACTGTAATCTCGTAATGGAGGGAGATCGTTCATCTTCCTCAAACTTATAATTTGTATTCTCGATCATTGCATTAAAGTATCTCTAACTTACTTATTCCTTTCTTTGGATTTCAACCTCACTTCAATTTTTATAATTAAATACAGTTAGGCGATACATGCGATTTTTGGAAACATATTTGGCACTTTTCAGTGTCGAAAACCTGGCAATACTGATCAAGTTCCTAGACGACGAATTTTCCGGATGGTGTAATAGATGTCTTATCTTCATCGAAGTTCTCATGTTGTAGAGAAAGATAGAGAACATTCAATTATTATATTATTATTTACATTAATCTTCGGAAACATCGCACTCCCACTCGCAGTTATTTTTCGTTTGTGAGTTCGCTTGTCCCGCTTTAAGTCGTACCATGACCATCAATAGTCGTAATTTAATTCATAATATCATTATAGAGTGGTAGGTTGTGTTATTAAAGCTCCTGAATGTTACAGGCAGTTCTTTTTTCTCAGATTCATCGGAGTAAAACTGAAGAAAACGATCTACCAATGAATCTTCAATGGAAGTGTTTCGGATGTTTTCATGTCCGCACTGCTGTTTTAATTATTGGATTGTGGCATTTGGTCAGTACTTAAGAATGTTTTTCTAATTTAAAACGTACCGTCACTGTTTTAAATTATGATATCTTTCATTTTCATTTTTATTTTTTTGAGTTAAATGCTGATTACCTTCTTTGTTAGATTGTTCACTTGCTAGGATTCTTGCTGTTTATTAGTGCCCGTTATTTAATGCCAGATTATTGTTCAGCATCATTTTACGGCGTCAGAGACCAATCGACTGTTATTAGAAGTGATTCGCTTCTTATTAGTTCAGTTCCTTCATCTGAATCAATATTTTTAACGAACACATGTTAGTATAATAGTTTCTGGGTTTTCCGTATAATTTAATCACGAGTTTAATTTTTATTATGTGTTCCATTTGTCTTTTAAATTTTAGCTAACAATCTACGGACGTGGTCATGTGTTAGTTTATTTTCTCTTTTGGCTACACTTTTTCTCATACGAGGCATAATGAAGAATGAATATTTATTTATTTTACCATTTCTACTGATCCAAGTATTTGACATCCTGTTTGATTTGTAAGTTTGGAGAACTATTTACTGCTCATACTCTAATTTGTTTCAGCTTTGTAAATAGATAATTACCCATGAACTTGATGTTGTATGTTCTTACTTTTTCAGTTTTATTATAGCTGTTGACGTTTTTTTGGCATCGAATGCTGAAGAATTTTTTAGGCAGTTGCAGACTCCTCCATTTAAGCGATTTCTTATTCGTTTCGGTTCTAATAATAGAAAATTATTCATGTTGATATACATCGTTGTATCATTTTCGATTAAGGTAATACATTCGTATTTTTCTAACTCATCTATTTAATTTAAATAGTAGCTTGATTCGAAGAAAAATTATATATTAGGATTAGGTGATATTACTAAATTTTTTAGTTCAAAATGAAAAGCTTCTTTCTTTGCTACTCACGTTTTCAAAACTCAATTCTTTCTTATTGGGAACTCGGAGTATGATTCTGACTATTGTTTTTTTCAATTTTATCAAAAAACCTATTGATTGAATAATTCTCATTTCAGACATATCTCATGCGTATCGTGTATTTTCACTACAAATCATTAATTCACTTGAAAAGAAATTACCTAAAAAAGCCAGTTCTTCTCACAATGCAGAATAATTCAAATCCGATGAGTGCAAAATCGCTGGATGCTGCTACTAACCCAATGTAATTCTGCAAGTAAAATAGAAATTGGACTATTGGAGTGAATTGACAATCACGCATTAGCTTATTCTACAACACCCTGTATATTTCATTTTATTTAACATATTATTTTTTCTAACCCATCCTATAGATTAAAATATCAGTTTAAAACTTTTGAAGTATGTCTTAATGTTGTTTAATGCATGAAACCTCAAATGATTACACAGTCTTTCATCTTGTTTTCTGTATCTCTGTTTGTTTCTTGATTGATTAATTCTTGGTTGATTTATTATTTTTTTCCTCCAACCATTGCTACTAGTCAATCATTTTTATTTTTTCTTAATAATATATTCTCAATGAAGTTTTAGTTTATTTATTTAACGAAAATAAAAATATAAAATGATTACATAATCGTAACAACAGCCAGCAATCTTTAATATATAGCTTACAGTTGAAAACAGTATTTGAAGTGACGGTACAAAGAGCAACAACGGATTATGCTGGCAACATTACAGGTTCACGTTCCTTTTCTTTCTTTTTCAATTTTGGCTCTTGATCTATTGAAAACAAAATTCAAATATAATTACTTATCTTTTAGACTAGATTTCACTAAATAATTATGAACAACTAATTAATTTCTCACCAATACTGGGCAATTCAATATCAGCTTTTGGTTCTTCGTTAGGAACTTGTGGCAACTCTGGCTCATTTGCAGCATCAGATATAAGCTCAGAAAGTTCATTTTCAATTGCTTCTTCATCTTCATCAGTCAATACGCCACTCAATAATCCATCGATTTCCTATATAATGAAGATAAATTAATATTTTTTCAACAAACGTAACTTCAATAGCGATTAAAACAGACGTTTTATTTCACGAACCTTTTGTTTTTCAATACCTTCCCTGGTTTCTTCAAGCATTTGTTCAATATTTTCAATATCAAGCATATCATTAATTTTCTTTAGCGCTACGTTGCCAATTTTAAGACCTTCGACCACCTAATGAAATCAAGATTAAAATACTCTGATCAAGATGGTAACAGATATTTTCTGAAAAAATTATTAACCCTCGTTTCTATTTGAGCAAATTCTAAATCTTGAGTAAGTTTTTCTAAATTTTCCAATTGTCCATCCGTTCTTTCAAGTAGTTGTTCTTGATACCGTTTTTTCTTCAACAGTAATTTGGCTCGTCTGAAGTAATTAAAACAACTTAAGTAGTACGAGAAAAAAGCAAAATATCATTATGTACTGCAAACGAACTGAAACTTACTCCTTTTTGCCTTCAGCTAATAGACGTTTTGCTAAGTTTCTATCTTTTTCCAAAGCTAGTTCGATTCTTCGCTGATACTTCTTCACTTCGTCTCTCTGAATTTTCATTTGCTAAAAGATAATTGCGCAAAATACCAGAATGAATCAGAAATAACATACAATTCGAAGAGATATATGCGGAAAATGATTTTGTAGAACAAATGGCATAGAATGCCGATATTAATTTATGCTTTTAAAATCAGATTAGGGAGATTGAAAACAACATAATTCATCCCCCGTGAAATTTTGAAAGGCATGTGGAACCAAACAACTACGTTTTAGAGGGCAGATGTGAAATAATTCATTACCAGTACAGCTTTATCATGATCAGTCACTCTCGATATCTTCTTCCGCTTCGAGAAAAATATACCCATTGTACTGTGTTTGAATTAGGCAACAGAATCTAATGCTGAAGCTGAAAATACACAAAAAATTAATGCTTTATACATAAAAGGGCAACTTAACGGGCTGTCTGTTTCTCATGTTAAATCTGAAGAATGAAATCACAAATTATCTCAACGTTTGAGAATACATTTGCAGTAACACAAGAACCCATTTTACGTGATTCGAGGAAAAATATACCGGCATAAGCAAAACAATTACCTAAACTTCAAATCATCACGAATTCACCGAAACAAAACAATCTTTATGGTGATACAAAACTCATCAGTATTTATTTCTTGAGCAATGTAGTCAGATCAAATATAAAAGAACGTGTTGATTACACGTTCGTCACCATTCAGTGTTGCCAACTAATGATAGTAAAAAAGCCGTATCCACACTACAAAAAAGCCGTATTTCAAGGTCCAAAGCCGTACACGTCTTAATTTTTCTCATATTTGTTTTCTTGACCCCCTCCCATACCATAATGAATAATATAACTCAGTTTTTGCCCCCCTTAACATGTTATTTTTTTCCCCAACACGTATTTATGGTAATTTGTAAACAATTTTGATTAATTTAACGGCGATGAATAGAAGAGAATTCGTAGATGAATTCTCTTCTATTCATCGCTAAATCCTAATTAATGATAATAATAATAATTAACAATTAACTCACCTGTAGATTGTTCTACCTCAGCCCATCGGCTGTAAATCCGGAATCACATCACATCACATCTTCACATCACACTCACAGTTTTCAGTTCTTCAAAAACGAAAAAAATTAAAAAAAAAAACAACTTAATTGATAATGATAAGAAATGAAGCAATTGAATATCGATGTTTGAGACACACTTTTATTTTTAAAAAGATCGATTTCGTTTATCAGTAGGTATTACATTAAAAAAAAAATTATATTTAATTTTTTTCTGAAAGCCGTACGTTTTGGCGTACGGCCCTACATACGGACCGTACACATTTAAAAGAACCCAAAAGCCGTACGTTTCCGGCTTTTTCCGTACGGTTGGCAACGCTGTCGCCATTAGCCGAATGATATAGTTCGTTATTTCTTCTAAAGCCGGTCCCACACGATGCGCGTATTCGGCGAACATTCGGCATTCGTCTACATTCGCGCATCATGTGGGAGAAATGCCAATGCGAATGTTCGGCATTGCAGAACATTCGGCGAACATTCGTCTAGGTTCCGGCAGTTGTCGGTAAGTAATTCGCGAGTCAAAGGGATGACGAATATTTGAATGCTTGCAGATGGCTCCTACATGACGTGCGTGAATAAGTTCGTACATTCATGGTGTAATGTAGGAGCCACAAAGCAACGAGGCAAATGTTTCGGCCGAATATTTGCCGACTAAACATTCGCCGAATACGCGCATCGTGTGGGACCGGCTTAACGAACTTGTCTGTGTTGTCTGTGTTTGTGTAACGTTTGATAGGTCCGTTCTACTGACGTCATAGAGTCGATCAATGACGTCAGTGAGATAACGATATTGTGTTACATTATTGTTGTTCTACACTCCACCTACACTCACTCACTAACCGTTAGTGCTACTACTTTCGATAATATAAACTAACACCACTTTCAGGTTGTGCGAACAAACACGACTTTTTTCGTCCATTCACCCGAGAACGCTGAAACTCGTTTCCCACACAAACTGTAATCTCGTAATGGAGGGAGATCGTACATCTTCCTCAAACTTGTAATTTGTACTTCCGATCATTGCATCAAAGTATCTCTAACTAACTTATTCCTTTCTTTGGATTTGAACCTCACTTTATGGTAGGCAGAGCTGCGATTTCTGAATAGTTAGTACAGAGTGATACTTAAGCTTTCAATTTAATTTTTTGCTATAGTATCCAAAAAGTTTAAGGAACTATAAGCTTTTATTTTCGTTAAAAGTTGTTTTCTTTAAGAAATATTTTCTAATTCAAGAGTTGTTAACTCAAGTGAATTTTTTTTTCGTTTAATTTTTTCGAAAAGTTCATCGAAAATTATTCGAAGGTTACTTTAATCATATTGGCGCCAAATTAAATTAACGCCATTTTGATCATCTTCCGAAAAATACTGGATCGTCTTTTTGCGGCAAGGTGAAACCAAAATCCTTTTTTTTGTCGTGGGATTGCAGATTACTTCGGACCTGGATCGTCTGTTACAGCAAGGTGAAACATAGTAAATTCAAAAATCAGAGAACACTAGTGCATCAAACGAAGTCATCGTAATTTTCAAACATCATCATCATCAAAATTTCGTCGATTGAGTACTGCTGATTTTGTATGCTGCTGAGACTGAAATTTTCTGAGGACGACCTGAAATTAATCCGAGTACTGACCCACGAGAAAATGCCGATTACTCACGAACTCAACTGGGAGATATTCAACGGAATTCTGCAAGTCACTGGTAATGTAATTTTTGATACTTTCAAATTATATATTTCATTTACTATTGCGGAAAACGATGGGATATATTCAGTGATTTTGTGGGACATTAAGCAAATTTAATTATATATAAAAATTAATTAATTTTTTTTCTTGAAATTATTTTTCTTTACTCCTTCAAATTCCAAAACGCTTAAATTCAAAAACCCCCTTTAGTTCGGTAAAAATCAAGTGAAATTTCACAGGACGATTAAGCTTAAAAATAAGTTCGAATAAAGCAGGTTACGAATGGTAAGGCTTTGGAAACAAATTTCTAACTGCAGATCAAATTGTGAAGGAACAATAAAAATTAAAGGAAAAGATTACAAAAAATTATTAGATATTTTTCAAAATGAAAAAATAATAGAAGTAAGAATTAATTTAGTTGAATTTCCATTCTGGAAAACATTTTCGGGAGAAATTATCTTAGAAACTTTCTCAGTAAATGTTGGTGGAATAATCCATTATAAAAGAGGCATCGAAGTCGCAAAATTTGTGGAAATTACAAAAAATATTTTTAGTATCCAAGCTTTAGACTCGATAGAATCTTTCAGAATTTTCCTTGAAAACTTTGAAAGAGAAAATCCACTTTAAAAAATACTTAAAATTACGAAAAATAAAATACAATATAATAATAATAAGTGAAATAATTTCATAGTTGAACAAATTTCATGTTTCAACAATTTATTGTCACAAAAGAGAAATCCTTTGTCACATTGAGCAAGTTTAATCCTAAAATTTTCATGTCATAAAATTCCTTTGTTTGGAATATCAATGTATAAACTTGAAAACTTATTACAATAAAATATTATAGATAGTATTCAAGGACAATTTTCAATACATCTTTTGTCATAAACAATTATAAGAAGTCAAATTTAAACAAGACTTATTCAAGTTTATTTTTGAAATATATTCTCAATTGGAATATTTTTTTTCTTCATATACGAATTATATTACAAAAAAACTAAAAAATTAAGAATAAAATTTTTTTCTATTTTGTAAAAATAAAATAAATTTTTTTTAGAAATTAATTTTTAATTTTTTTTAAATTTTTTTTTAATTTTTTTTCTCCAAAATTGAGTTGTCAGAATTAAGTACATTACCAAGTACCCCAGAAAGCATGAATACAGCAAGCGAAAGAACCGCTACACCATCCCCTCAAGGAGGATCTGGGAGTACACACCCTCAAGTACATTATGTCATGCCAGCTGATGAAACTATACGTCCAATACAAGGTCCAAGTGGGAAAATATTCGATGGTCAATATTACTTGGATTGGAAACGGATGATAATAGCTTTGATAAGGGGTTCGGGATATTGGGATGTTTTTGGTCCACACCCTGAACTTAAAATTTATATCGAAAATATGGATAATCTACAATATAGACCATCCTCAAATTCTGCTAAAGCTTATTTTAAAAAACAAGAATGTGCAAAAGCATTTATCATGGAACGAATGACATATAATGTATCGAAACAAATTAGGGAATGTAAAACGGTAGACCAAATTTTCAAAAAATTAGATATAACTTATGGTTCCAAAACAAAAATAGTTGCAAATATGGCAAAATCAAAATGGACTGCTTTTAGATTTACACCAGGTGGAAATATAAGAGGTTTCTTAAATAAATGGGATATATTAGTACAGGAAGTTCGTGATGCAGGGAAGGAAGTATCTGAAGAAGAAGAATTAGAAAACCTCCAATTGGCATTAGGATATGAACAAATCATTGCAAAAATGCAATTTGAAAACCTCCCTGAAAATAAAAAAAATTTAGAAGTATTCAAACAGATATTAAAGGAAGACGGTGATCAAAAAATAAGAGATAAACAAATTAAATTACAATATCAATCGTCTAACAAAAAATTTGATAATAATGGAAATAAATTTAAAAATAATAATACGAATTATAATAATAATAAAGATAATAGATCGAACAGAAATAATAATTATAGACGAAATAATAATACAAATGGTAATAATAATGGAAATAACAATAATAACAACTATAGAAATAATAACTCAAGAAATGAAAATAATAATCATAATAATCAAAGTAATTATAATAGAAATCAAAATAATAATAGAAACAATGATCAATCACCCAGAAAAAATAATAAAGAAGAAAGATGTTTTATATGTAATCAAACGGGACATTATAAAAATAAATTCCCCGATTATAAACCAGAAAATAAGGAACAGAATAAGGAAAAACAAAAAAATAAAGATAAAAAAGAGGAAGAGAGACCAATTAAATTGTCATACATGGTAAAAAAATATAATAATAATGAAGATTGGCTCCTAAAGAAATTAATCAAAGACAACACAAAAAATGAAAATTATGTACATTTAAAAAAAAAATGTTACTTGATGGGGGGGCGGAGGTCCATCTCACATCAAATATTGAAAAATTGATTAACGTAACAAAATTTAAAATTCCAGTAAAATTGCAATGTGCACTTAAAGATACGTATTTGTATGCCACACATATGGGGAATATGAGAATATTAGTTGAAAATGAAAATAATATTCAAACAGCAATAGAATTATTAGAAGTACATTATGTACCAGATCTGTCGTTGGACATTATGTCCGGGATTAAAGTAACAGAATCTGGAATTTTACATATGGATCAAGGAAAAGAAAAAATACAAACATATTTTATAGAAACAGGAGAAATTTTATTTACATCTTTTAAAATTGATGGAGTTTTTCAAGTAAATTATGATTACATAAACATACCAAAAAATGTGTGCCCGTCACCCAAAACCAAGATGACGATGAATGGGACTCTTTCTCTGTCGAACTAGAAATAGAAGAAGAGGAAGAAAAACCAAATAATAATAATTTAGAAGAAATTAATGAAAATAACAATATTACCACTGAAGAGGATAATAATAAAAAAAAAATAATAATAATAATAATGATAATAATATTTCAGACAATTCATTAGAAATAATCCAAAACAATACAAACAACCATAAAAAAATGATTTGGCATAGACGTTTGGGTCACTTAAATGGAAAATACATGAGATACCTACATAAAGTCACAGTAGGAATTCCAAAAACAATTATTTTCAAGGATGATGATTTTGTGAATTGTGAGATTTGCAAAATAGCTGATAGCCAACGTCTAGGGCATAATAATGTTAGAAATAAACCCCAAAGAAGATTGGAGATTGTGTCGTCTGACATCATGGGACCATTCACACCTACAATAGCTAATCAAAAATATATACTAACATTTATTGATAATTATAGCAAATATACCTTCATGATACCTATATCTAATAAAAGTCAGGTATTTACTGAATTTAAAAATATTTTTCTTTCAATGGGGAATAAATTCCCCGAAACACAAATAGGCCGAATGGGATGTGACGGTAAGGAGGAATAAATGGATCAAAAATTAGTAAAATTTTGTGAAGAAAATGGAGTTCAAATTGAAAATGTGGTTCCTTACTCGCCGGAGTTGAATGGGGTTGCGGAACGACAAAACCGAACCTTAATGAAAAGAGTAAGAAGTTTACTAATTGATGGTTATCTGTATATCAAATATTGGGCACATGCAATAGCTACAGCCGCATATTTGATAAACAGATCACCGACAAGAGTAAACTTAGAGTACAAAACTCCATACGAAATTTTTTTTGGTAAAAAACCAAACTTAGACAATTTGAAAATTTTTGGACCATTAGTTTATAGACATATTCCGTTAGAAGTTCGACAACAAAATGCAACTAAGTCAAAAAATAGAAATGAACAAAAAATAGATCCAAAATTTGCACCAAGGGGAGAGAAAGGTATACTCATGGGATATACCACTACCGGATATTGAATAAGAGACCCTTTCTCAAATAAATTTAATATATCTTGCGACACCAAATTTGATGAAAATAAAAATATATCAAACTTAAAAAATTGTGAACAAGAACTGGTACTTAAACCAGCAAACTTTGTGAAAAATATAGTCAATATAAATACTTTTAACATCACAAAAACTATAGACAATAGATGGATCGAAGAATGTATACCAACATGCTATAAGGATATTAAAAATAATCCTTTTAGAAAAGAATGGATGAAAGCTATTGGGGATGAATTCATTTCATTAGAGGAAATGGATGTGTGGGAATATGTGGACTATGATAAATCTTTAAAAACAATTGATACAAGATGGGTTTTTGTAACCAAACCAAATGATGAAGGATATCATCAACCAAAGGCAAGATTAGTTGCGAGGGGTTTTAAGGACAGAACCGAATACGAATTGGGACAAGTATTCGCCCCAGTCGTTCCGATTTGGGTAGTAAGATGGTTCCTATCAATTGTTAATAAATATGATTTGGAAATGGTTCAATACGACGTAAAATGGCTTATTTAAATTCTCCTGCTATAGTTCCAATATATGTAAAAGCCCCAGAAGGATTACTAATGGAGAGTAATAAATTATTAAAACTCAGAAAATCTATTTATGGCCTAAAGACATCATCTAAATCGTGGTATAACTTGATAAACGAATATATTTAAAAAATGAACTTTGAAAGATAAAAAACGAACAAATGTCTATATTTCAAAAAATTAAATGAAAAAATAATTTTAATGATCACATATGTCGACGATATATTAATAGCCTCTAATAACCCCAAATGGATTAAAAACGTAAATGATTCCTTTAACAAAAGATTTACCATGAAAATTATTGATAACCCCAGGTTTTATTTAGGATTTGAAATTATTAGAGATAGAAGAGAAAATACAATAACTTTAATACAGTCACGATACATAGAAAAAATTCTAAAAAAATATAATCAAAATGAATCAAATTTTATAAATACCCCCATAGAAACATCATTAAAAATTGAAGAAGATGAAAATTGTACAGACGATACAGAATATCGCTCAATGATTGGAGCCTTGTTATACCTAGCTAGAATAACAAGACCAGATATTTCATTTGCTGTGAATTTTTTCTCAAGGTTCCAAACAAAATCAAATTCCAAATTAAAAAATCATGTAAGAAGAATATTTAAATATGTAAATACCACAAAAGATTTCTCAATTAAATTCACATCAGATAGTAAAGGCATACATTCATTCGTTGATGCATCTTATGCTCCAGATGTTAAAGATCATGAAATAAAAATATCAAATTTAAATCTGGGAAAATCGATATCAGGATTTTTGATATATTTAAATGGGGATTTAATTAATTGGAATGTGAAAAGACAAACAATCGTAGCTACAAGCTCAACTGCTGCTGAAATTATTGCGGTATTTGATGCCTTGGATGATATACAAGTCACATTCCTTCTACAAAAAAAAATATTCCAAGAAAATGACCCAGTAAGAATTTTCAAAGATAACATTTCAGCTCTCAGAAAAATGTTGGGAAGAGCTCAAAAACGAGCAAGGGCCTTAATGATAAAATGTTATGCCATTACACAATCAGTAGAAGACAAAGAAATAGAATTCAAAACTGTAGGTACAAACTCGCAATTAGCAGATATGCTGACAAAAAGTCTCGAAAAACAAAAATTTAGAAACCTAGTCGATAAAATCTTAACGACATCAAACCTCTCACAATAATCATATGGAAAATAGTTTATTTTTAAGGGAAGAAATATACAAACTAAAATCAAGAATCACTGAATACAATAATCCCGCTTTTTGTAATATAGTACATGAAAAATATAATGTTCGAGAAAAGAAAAATCACATGTTCAAACAAAATTAATTATATAATATACTTTTAGGCCAAATAATACTTGTTGAAACAAAATTTATTTTCGTGTAGGTATTCATTGTCATCTCTGCAAATTCAGGTTTTGAATAAACAGAGATCTGAATACAAATCATAAACATGTTTTCACACGTTGAGTTGATATTAGTTTATCACATTTTGGAACACACTCATTCAACAAGTACCGAACAAAATTGAACAAAATTTTTCTCGAACAACTTGAAAAATCGAAAAATATACGAATCGAAATCCGTTAATATAATATATGTCGATAAAATTCTTTTTCCTTTCGAACATACATCAAAATACATATTGTAATCTAGTCATTATTTATTATTAATTTATTTTATGTAATTTATTTTATTTAATCTTTGTTGTTTGGGAAATGAAAGTAAAAGTGTAATAATATTGTAATTCAAAATTTTTGTACTCGCACTAAATTATGTTCGCTCGTTTCGTTGGATTTGGGGGGGGGGTGTGTTGTTCTACACTCCACCTACACTCACTCACTAACCGTTAGCGTTACTACTTTCGATAATATAAACTAACACCTCTTTCAGGTTGTGTGAACAAACACGACTTTTTTCGTCCGTTCACCCGAGAACGCTGAAACTCGTTTCCCACTCAAACTGTAATCTCGTAATGGAGGGAGATCGTACATCTTCCTCAAATTTGTAATTTGTACTTCCGATCATTGCATTAAAGTATCTCTAACTAACTTATTCCTTTCTTTGGATTTCAACCTCACTTCAATTATCGTTATCGAATCGTGTACGACACCGTCTTTCACAATACTCGTGGGGGGGAAGTCTCAGTCTATCCCATTTTCCCTTCCGTGTAGAAGTCATCGGGGAATTGTCTATTATTTGTCTTGGTTTGTTTGTTTTTTTTTTGTTTTTTTTTTGTATTGTATTGTATTGGTAGGTTTGCTGTGTGATGGTTAGTATGTTTGTTGTCTGTGAATTGTTTATTGATGTTGTAATAAATAAATAACAAGATATACAAATTATAAACTCGTTTATTTTATATACAAAAATAACAATGCTTATTAATTATGGAAACAATAATACATATATAAGGTTTAGGAACGTTTGTTATCACATATTTTGATCGAATGTTTAATTTGACTCTAAGGAACGTTTATTTGTTAAATCTATGTAATATATTGGTAAATGTTGAGATCTGCCTTCTTCTCCTGTTGTTTGAAGGTCTATTATCACAGTTAGTTTCCCGTTTGAAGTTCTATGATCACAGTTAATTTCTTGTATGGCGGTTCATGTTCGGCGTCATGCTTCCGATGTTATTCTGTTCTGGTTTGTCTCTTTCTTTCAAGTATATTTGTGATTCTGTGAAAAGAATAAAATGTATTATTTTTATATAATTATTATTTGTTAATAAACACGTCAACTGCATTGTTTTTCCTTCTGTGAGGATAAAAGATGGTTGGCTAGTGTTTATATTTGTTGGTTTGTTACGTGTCACCTGCTTCTCCAATCTTTATATTGGTTCCACAGTGGGTCCTCTGGTTGCAAACTTGATTTATTTCGTTTGTAAGTTTACCCAGAGTAGATTCTCCTAAAGACGGTCTGAGCTACAAATTATTTATGATAATTCATAGATGTTACGTTTTTTGGGCCACTACTTTTGTGTGTGGATGTTGTAAGGCGTTTAAGGAATTTAGCTCTAATGGTGCTCAATATTTAAAGGGTCTGGTGGTGAGTGTTCCTTTTGGAAACATAATGGAGGCTGATCTTATAATTTGGTCTGGAGATTTATGTAATTCTTTAATTACTGCAAGTTGTGGTTTGTTGGGTGTAGATGCGACGTCTATGACGTGTACTAAATCTCCAATTTGTGGGATGTTGCTATTTGTTCGGTAGTTATTTGGTATTGGCTGTGGTTGTCTGTCTCTAAGATATGGGAGATAATTTTGTTTCCATTGAATCCATAAGGTTTTTAAATATGTTTGGTCCATTTTCCATATGTGTTGTAAGTGTCTTTCCATTGTTGTGTGATTGATTTCTGGTTTGTTAGAGTTTAAGACAGTATGTTGGAAATTGGCATGAAGGAAGTTGGCTGGTGTTAGGTATGAAAAGGTTGTTTCTGTTTCTGGGCATAAGGGTCTTTCATTTATTATTATTTGTAATTGTTTAATGATAATGTAAAATGTATATATGTGAATTGGGTGATGTCCTACTGTTTTGTAGTAGGCTTGTTTGATAATGCCTATTAGGCGTTCGTAAGTGCCTCCGTACCATGGGGCTTTAGCTGGTATGAATTTCCATTGTATGTGATTTTCGTAGAGATAATTTTGTATTTGATTGTTATTTGTTACGTTGCTCCAAAAGTTTGTTATATTTGTGTTGATAACTCTGAATTGTGCTGCGTTGTCTGAAAGTATTATTTTTGGTGTTCCTCTGTCTGCAAAGAATGAGTGAAATGCACACCATATTTCTTCTGTTTATAAAGATTCGATCGGTATTAGGTATACTGCTCGTATGGTGAGGCATGTAAATATGAGGACCCATCTTTTTGAAGATATTTTTGATGGAGAGATTTGTTGTGGTTGTTTATTTGTTATTGCTTTATTGTATGTGTAAAATGGGCCAAATATATCGACTCCCGTATGTGTAAATGGGTGTTTGTTTTCGTTGAGTCTGAAGTCTGGTATGGTTGAAAAGGGTGGTTGTTTGTATGGTTTGTTTGAATGGATTTTACATTTGTAACAGTTTTTCCTAATTGTGGATATGACGAGTTTGTTAATGGTTGGAGTGAAAAATGAGTTTACAATATTTGTTTTGTTCTGCTTTGATGAAAATAGTTAATATTTGAAAGAATTGATAGTTTGTATTAAGATACGGTATTGTATATGATTTCGGTTGTGTTGTTTTTTGTCGAAATTGTTTTAGTGTTTTTATTATGGTTTGAAATGTTTTGATTAACTTTTGTAGTGAAGAGAATTTAGTGATGTCTATGTTAAATGGTGTCGAATTATTTCCATATATGTATGTTGTAGGTGTTTTCGTATGTGATGAGTTAGAGTTTGTAATTATTTCTTCATGATCTATTGTTTCTTCTTCGTTTAAGTGTGGGGATGTATGCTGTGTTTGTGGTGTATTGTGTATTATTTCTTCGTGGTCTATGTCAGGATTTGAATTTTTGTTAATGACTATTTCTGATATTTTTTCATAATGTGGGATCTTGTATGTTTTGGATTGTGTTTGTCTATGTTTACGTGTATATGTGTGGTCGTTATATGTGTTATTTAATATTGTTTCATTAGTGTGAGGTTGAGCGTAATCGTGTAGGGATTCTGCTATTATGCAAAAGGTTTGTTGGTGCTGTTCTTCTAATTGTATTTCTGACTTTTCGTCTTTTAATGTATGTAGGTCTGTCTGTGGCCATTGTGTTTTTTCTTGTGTTAGCCAATCTGGTCCAGTAAACCATTTTGATTGTAGTAGGGATGATAAGTTTGATCCTCTTGATCCTATGTCTGCTGGATTTTCTTTTGTCGGTACGTACTGAAATGTTATGTTTGGAGTTGTTATTATTTCTTTGACTCTGTTTTGTGTAAAGGGGGGTAAGATTTTTCTTTGTGTAAGCCATATGAGTACGCATTTGCTGTCCGACCATAAGAAAGATTGTTTATTGTTGGGTATGTGTAATGTTTCTCTAAGAAACTTTATGAGACGTGCTCCTAGTAATGCAGCTATTAGTTCTAATTTTGGTATTGTGTGTGTTTTTGCTGGTGTTAATCTGCATTTTCCTATTAGAAATCTTAGCGTGTATATGTTATTTGTCTTGTATTGTAAGTATGCTACTGCGGAATATGCTATGGCGGAGGCGTCTACAAATGTGTGAATTTCTGCTTGTTCTGGGAAAAAGGGTTTTTGGAAAAATTTCCTTGGGAAGCATATGTCATTACATTTGCTTATGTCTGTTATAATGTTTTCTGCAATGGGGATTAAAGAGTTTGGTAATGGTGTATCCCAATCTTGTTTTTGATTCCATAGGGTTCGTACAAACACTTTTGCAGGAACCATTAATGGTGCGAACCATCCTAATGGGTCGAAGATCGCTGAAAAGTTACTTACAAAAGTTCTTTTTGTATGTTGTTCTGGTATTTTCATTTTTGGTTTTAAATAGATTATGTCTTTTGTGTAGTCCCATTGAATGCCTAGTATTTTAATGGGTGGTTTTTGTATTGCGTTGTTGTTTGTAAAATGTGTTCGTAATTTTGAGTCATTTGTTGCCCATTGTGCTAGTTCCATTGAAATATCATTAAAAGTTTTGTTGGATGCGTTGTATAATTGGACTGCTTGTTCGTGTGTTGGAACTGATGTGATTAGGTTGTCTACATAGAAGTGATTTGTTAGTATATTATAGAATTGAGGGTTAGTATTTTGAAAGTGATATAGTAATGTTGCTGCGAGTAAAAATGGTGATGCTATGACACCAAATGGTACTCTTTTGAATCTGATGATAAGTAGGTTGTTGTTTGTCAATGGTTTATTTGGGTCTTTGAGCCACAAAAATCTGGTGACATCGCGATTTGATGGATTAAGTTCTAATTGTACAAATGCTTTTCTAATGTCTGCACTTATTCCTATTGGGTTGAGTCGGAATGTTATAAATAATTTTACTATATCAGCCAGAAGTTTTAAGCCTTTGTGTATACAATCGTTCATGGAGTGGTTTGCTTTTTTGGTTTTGGCTGATCCGTCGAAAACTATCCGGATTGGGTGTGTAAGTTTTGTTGGGTCTATTAAGCCGTGATGTGCTAGGTAATGTATTGGTTCTGTTGAATGTTTATTGTTAACATATTCTATTATGTCATTTTTAAATAGTTCTTGAAAATACGCGTTATATTTTTCGAAAAATTCTGGTGATGTGCGCATTTTTGGGAGTTGACTCTTGAGCCTGCTGAAGGCTAAAGAATAGTTGTCTGGTAATGGTGTTGGGTAGATTTTCCATGACCATCTGACTTGATATCGACTGTTGACTAACTTTATGTTTTTGTAAAATAGTTCGATTACTTTTTGTTCTTCTTGTTCTGCTGCTAAGTCTGGTGTGATTATTCCTATTGTTTCGAGTTTCCATAAGTTTTCTATCTCTAATTCTGATGAGAAAAATATGTGTTCTGATTCAGTTGGTTGTTTTGTGTTTGTTGTTTGTCCCGTTATATGAAATCCAAAGTCCGTTTCTTTGAGTTGTATGGATAGGGATAAGTGAGTGATTGATTTAATGAATTGCCACATATATTCGTTGCCTATTAATATGTATATTTCCGATGTTGCTTTTAAGGTTTGTGCGAAGTGTAAATTTTTATATTCTGGATAAGTTTGTTTAATCTCATTTATGTTTTGTGTGGCTAGTTTATTGGATATGTTTGCGACTGTTCTAGCTATAAGGTTTATAAATTTGTTTTTTGTATGTTCAATTTCAAATTTGACTATGTTTGTGTGAAATGTTTGTGATATTTGATTTTGTATGCCCGTTAGTTTTAAGGAGTGTGTACCTATTATAGGTAATTTGAGAGTTTGGTTAGCTATATTATCGAGTATATATGTTTTGGTACTTCCTAAGTCAAAGAATGCGTTAATTGGGTATGTTTGTAGTGTCTTGGGATTGCGTATGGTTGTTGAAAATGTAAGGAAGTTATTGTTTGTTGACAATATTGTAAATAATTTTAACTTACTCGGTATTGGTGGTTGTAGTATCGTTTCTTCTGTTGGTTCTGCTGTGTTGATGGTTTGTGTCTCTGGTGTCTCCTCAGTCTCTATAATATGATGTTGTCTGCTTTCGTGGTTCTCGCGGGGCTGTAAAGAAGTCGTATTATTAAAATTGTTTTGTTTTGTGACGGTGTTTGTATTTATTTGATCTGTCTTACGTAATGGGAATTTAGTTTGTAGGTCTATTACTCTCTCTAAGTATTTGTTGGCCTCTGCTTTCGTCATGGGGTACGTTGCTCTGGGGCATAATGCTGAATGGTGAGCAGTGGTCTGTTGGCATTGAAACCATCTGCATCTTCTCTGTTTCTGGTTACAATGGTCTGCTGTTGCTAACACTCCACATTTGGGACACAAGTTAAATTGTCTGAAATAGGATCGTCTGCTCTCTAATGTGTTAAATTTATTGTTACAGCAAAGGTAGCTCCAGTGTGGTCCTTTGCAAAACATGCATCTCTGTTTTGTTGGTATAGCTGGAAAGCGGTAAAGTTGTTTGGGAATGCTGCTGTCTATGTCTGTTTTATAGTGATACGCTGGAACAGAGAAATCATCAATATCATTATCTATGTAATGTTCAGGTGAAGGTTTACCTTGTTCTATGCTTGAGTGGAAGTTAGGACTACTTTTAAGTTGTGTTAAATTTTCTGTTGTGTTATTGTTGGTGGGTTTATTATATTGTTGTCTATTGTATTGTCTTCTATTAAATGTGTTATTCGATTTGTCTCTGTAGTATGTATTGTTTTGTTGTTGGTTTTCTTGTGTTTTGTATGTTTCTTTCGTTATGTCTGGTTTTTCTGTTAAGTCTCTGGTTTTAATTTCTTGGTAAACAGCTTCTAAAACAGCTCTAGAATTTGGTTTGGAAATGTTTATTCTATTGGAGTATGTATTTCTAGGGATGATACGTAATAATGCTGGAAATATTAAGTCGTCTGTTAATTCTAGTACAAAGTCGTGAATCGTGTCTAGTAATATGCATGTTTTATCGTATGCGTTACATAAACTTTCTTTTGTATTTTGTGAGAGAGGTATGTTGTTTAGCGTTTGCCTTAATTCCGAACGTAATCTTGATTCGTCTCCAAATTCATCATGTAAGTATTGGAGTCTTCTGAAATATCCTTGTTCATTGTGTCCTAACGTTGTTAGTCTTTGTTTGATAGTGTCTGGCATAGCGTCTTCTAGTATTTTGCATTTTTGAGGTGTTATAATATCTTCTCTTGTGTGTATGTATTTGGTAAACGATGTTATGAAGTCTGGGTATGATATACGTTTCCCATTGAATTTTGGTAGTTTGTACTTTGGTGTTCTAAGTAGGCATGTTTGAGTTAAAGTGTTTGTCCCGGTGGGTATTTCCCAAACTTTTGGTATATGAAGTGTGTTCTTTTGTATTGTTGGATTTTGTGTGCTTTTTGAATATTCTTGTTTGTTATTGTCTTGAGTTGTTTGTTCCATTGTCATTTCTGTCGGTTGATTTAAAATAAAGTTTGTAGGTTATTTGTTTGAAGTTTGTATGTGTGTATTAGTTATTATGACCCGTCTTTGTGGTATTGTGTTCGTATCTATGTTAATGTTTCTTCTCATAGGTGTTAGGTCTAATGGTGTTGTTTCGTCTGTTATGTTTTTTGTTCTCGATTTTTTTGTTTCTATAGTTGGTGTTAGTGGTGTTTGATCATCTATGTACGTCCATTTTGATGATCTTTTCCTTTTGGAGGTTTGTTCAAGTATTGTTATGGATGTATTTAATTTATTACCTGGAGGTGTAGCGGGTCTGTGTCGCTCTTCTGAGCCTGATCTGTAGTACCCAGTGGAGCGCGGACTCATCATTTCTTCGCTTGATGTTCGAGACACTGTCCTCTGTCTTTTGCTTGGTGATGTTATGTTTGTGTCGCAATATATTTCTGGTGGTTGTCTGGCTTGTATGTATTGTTGAGCGGTCTGTTGTTGTGTTTGTCGAGCTGTTTGTAGTTGTTCGAATTCTTTATTTATTTTTGTTATGTAAATAGTAAGTTCTTCTTTGATGTCGTAAATTTTTTGGTAGAATTGTGTGTCTGCATCTGTTGGTAGGTTATCTAAGTCCGTTAGTTGAAATTGTAAGACGCTTAAAAATATTCGTACGTCTGCGGGTTGGTATAGGGCTACTTGATAGTTCTTGGCTTGTTGGATTTTTGTTTCTGCTCATGCCATTGAGATTTCTATGTATGTTCTTTGCGGACTTTTGTGTGGTTGTTGGGTGTGTGGTGTGCTGGTTGTGTAAAATGTTTGTCTCGGTTGTTGTGTTGGTATAATGTTGGGAATAGGTAATATTCCCTGCGTTATTGTTTGTTTGTTCGCGGCTGTTAGTAGGGCTGTTGTTGTTCGTCTGTATCGTGAAGTTTGTGGGTTTTCTATTGCGGTTACTATGGAGTACGTGGGTTGAAGGTTGGGGTCTGTAGTTGTGTATGTAGTTGTCGTCGGTAACGTGATCGTAACTGTTTTTGGTAGGTTGAGTGTTTTTATTTCTTTGTTTGAGCTCGTATGTGAAATGTTGGGATTGGTTTGTTGTGTGGAGGTTTGTTGTTCTGTAATGTTACGTGTTAGTGGTGAAGGATGCTGCTGTGGTTGTTCTGCTAGGAGTAATGGTGACGGATGTTTGGTGTTGGTCTCTGCTGCTTCTGCTTGCGGGTTTGTTCCCTCTGCCATTTTAAGTTTTTTCTTCCCCATATCGAGATCTGTGGAGTAATTGTTGCGTTAGATATCTAATGGTAAAATGCTGCGCACGTGGATAAACGGTTTTTCATACTAATTATTCTTCGATCTCACTTGTTTATATAAAGTATGTTGACTATGTTTTACATATACGGAATGTAATAAATTATGTATGTATTTGTTTTACTTACGTCTGTTTTGCTCTGGAGTGTTTGTTGTGGACATGCATTTTCTGCTGGGTAGAGACACGAGTATGTATTGTAAAACTGAATTACAGTATGCACACACAAATAAATATTAAACAAAAGTAGAACACAAATGAAAAACTTAAACTTAACTCCGAGGACCGTTTCTTGCTCTGTTACCATGTAGTGAGATCAAATATAAAAGAACGTGTTGATTACACGTTCGTCGCCATTAGCCGAATGACATAGTTCGTTATTTCTTCTAACGAACTTGTCTGTGTTTGTGTAACGTTTGATAGGTCTGTTCTACTGATGTCATAGAGTCGATCAATGACATCAGTGAGATAACAATATTGTGTCACATTATCGTTATGGAATCTTGTACGACACCGTCGTTCACGATAAGCAATTCAGCTTTTAATAATAACGAGATAAAAACAGATAATAAAGTTATGTCTCCACGAAGCTAGTTTTCTAGCTGATAGTTTTCTTTCAGGATGAACAACTAGCGCAACTTTTTGTTTACATGAGGCAAGAAATTGTGGTTTGTTTCTTATTTATTGCATCTCTCTAAATCTCTTTCTGCAAGTTGAAAAAGTAGTTTCAATGGATATAGTGAAGTTGCAGCAAAAAAATTTGGTTTTTTGCATCTTATCAATCAAACTATAACAACATAAATATAATGTTGAATTTTTTCAATTTTCAATTTCAACTTTGAATTTAAAATTTCCGTGTACAGTGTGAAATGTCACGAAGAGTTTATGCCTCAGCTCTTCTTTTAATGTTAATTGATGAAGAAGAGGAAGAAGAACGATTAAATTGTAAAAGGAAACACTGGGTAAAACCATGGATTAATAAACAAATTGAGCAAAGAGCTTATGACGTGACCCTAGATTTATTACCACAACTTCGATGTCAAGATGAAGAATTTTATAGAAATTTCTTGAGAATGTCAGCTTCGGACTTTGATTATTTGTTGTCTAAAGTTAAACCACTGGTGCAAAAGAAAGACACAGTTATGCGGCAAGCTATTCCTGCTTCAACCAGACTAGCTATAACCTTACGTTACTTAGCCACTGGTAAATATATTTTTTCAAAAATGAATTCTATATATTTAAAAATTGAATAATTGTTCATGGGGATTATATTAACAGGCGATAGTTATCATTCTCTCATGTATCTTTTTTGTATTCCTGTGTGTACAATATCCCGCATAATTTCTGAAGTTTTACAAGCCATCTATTATACGTTGAAAGATGAGTACTTGAAGGTAAGCATGAAAGAATAAATTATAATCTACGTGTATAAAAGACGTACCAGAAAGCAAGTAGCTAGTAAATGTCTGCATATTACATTCTGAAATTTCATCGATTTCTTGTGTGTACTTATATTCAATAGTCTTCCAAAATTTAGTCATTCAACGTGCTTTCATATGATGATGAAAAATTTGATAATCTGTAAAAAGATTGAATTTTCGAATAAAGTGAAGTTTTTTAGATATTTTCAAAACTATTTGGGTAGAAATTTCTCAATGTGATTGATCTCAATATCTGAATTTATTTATGAAAGAATAACAATGTTTATTAACTTCAACTGCTTTTCAATGTCAAATATATTCAGATACTCTTCCACAATTCTTTTGTTATCATCTAATTATCATTTGTTTTAGACTCCCGATGCTCCAGACAAATGGGAAGAGGTAGCAGCAATATTCTTGAAGAATTGGAACTTTCCCAATTGTATAGGAGCTGTGGATGGCAAACACATAAACATTAAAGCACCTCCAAACTCTGGGAGTTTGTATTATAATTATAAACAATTTCACAGCATTGTTTTAATGGCAGTTGCAGATGCAACATGTAAATTTCTGTATGTCAATATAGGTCAACCAGGTAGAAATGCTGATGGTGGTATTTTTTCAAATTGCTCATTTGGGAGAGTTCTACAAAGTAATTCTTTGAATTTACCTGAAAATTTACCTCTTCCAAGGAGATCAACTGCTGTACCATTTTGCATTATTGCTGATGATGCTTTCCCCTTACATCGAAATATTATGAAGCCATATTCTTGGAAAAATCAAAATGTTTCTGAAAGAATTTTCAATTATAGATTGTCTAGAGCAAGGCGTGTAATTGAAAATGCTTTTGGTATAATAACTGCCAGGTTTAGGATTCCTCAAAAGTCAATCGAGTCTTATCCAAATCAGGTTATTTCTATTGTATCCGCTATTTGTGTGCTGCTTAATTTTCTATTAAGCAGGTCCGGTAATTTATATGCGCCTCAAAAATTTGTTGATCAACAGGACAATGAAGGAAAAGTAGTTGAAGGTGAATGGCGATTAGTAGAAGTAAACTTAGAACCTCTGAGGAATATCCCTTGACGAGGGGAGATAGGAAAGCCAATTAGAGAAGAGTTTATGAAATATTTTTCTGAGGTGGAGCGAGTTCCATGGCAATATAAATGTATTTAATTTATCATTTGTACGAAAAAAATATATTGTTTTGTATACAGTGACGAAGCATGCTCTAAGCCATTAGAAGAAAAAAAAGAAATTTTGAATAAACGTTTATCATAATCTATTGTAACATACTGAAAATTTTGATGTGGATCTGCCAGTTAATTTATTAATTCAATTTAATTTATTGATATTTGTATTTGAAATGAAATGCCTGTAATTTTTTAATTGATAATTATTTATCCGTGAAGTTTATGTTGAAGGGTTGATTTATTAATACAACTCAATTTATTAAGAATTTATATTGCAGTATATTTTTTCAAAATCTGAAGCCCCAGTTATATAGTTTTTGGTACGACACCATAAATCACACACCCGTTTGACATAGGTGTGGGTACTAGTTTGTGGTTCAAAAGGTTGCATTGAATGTTGGTAGTTTTCACAACCTAAGTAGAAAAAAAAACGAATTTTATCTAGAAAGGAACAACATATTATTTATCAGTTAGTATAGAAAATAGGAACACAAAAATTAATTGAGATACATCTTGAAAAAAATTAGTTACTATCATGTTCTACCACTTCAATTGGTACGTAAGTTGACAAATTTTCTGTAACAGCTTCCATTAGAATTTGATTGATCTTCTGTCTAGTTGAAGTAAATAATAACGGATTATCTTGAATAAGACGAAGTTCACTGGCAACATATTGCCCATATATTTCTGCTGCATCAAGGGGTTTATTTATTACCTCTAAACATCGATTTATAGCTTGCTGTCGCAAGTCTTTCGCACAGATTTTCTTTTTCTTAGAGGAAGAATTAGATGTAGCACTGGAGGAAGTACTTGGGATATCACTGCTAGAATCTTCAATATTACTCTCAGAGAGGTTCACTTCTTGCTCTTCCATATCATTTTCTTGACTCTGTTAAAAAATTCAAGAAATTAGGTAAAATTGTTTTCCTAGTACTTACTAATTACAAAATTATTGAATTGATTAGCTATACTTCATATGGACTCATTGAGTCTTGAATTAAATCGTCTGTATCTTTAAATTCTGGGAACATGAATTTAAGAGAATCAAAATATTCCCATTTGGAACGTAAATGCTCATAGGCACCCATACCAGACTTAATTCGCTTTTTAATTTTTGCTCGTTCTCCTATAAAAGAAATTCATACAGGTGTTTTAATGAATATGCTTTCATTTATTTTTCATTTAATAATGATCTACATGAAGCAATACATACCGCTAAATTGTGCCCGTAAACCATGTATTTTATTCTTAACTTGATCTTCACTTTTTTGGAGCTTTTCTCCAAGATCATTCAACGCATTTCTCCTTTTGGTTTTGTTGTGGTAGTCTTTATTTTTGGTATCGTAAAAACACTGGTACTCTTGAAGTAACTCAATGAGTACCTTCACTTCTTCTTTCGTCCACTCTATTTTTGACGCCATTTTTAATTATCAAATTAATATTAAAGAAATATAAAATTATAATAGAACAAAAAACACATCAATCTCATCAATCATTCTTCTTAAAAAACATGATAAAGTGTGATAAAGTATATATATATATCTCAAAAAACTTGCAACTATCCATTTCTGATGGATAGTTTGCTAGTTTATAACTTGCAGCTATCATCAGTGTTTACACCATGCAACACACAAACTTGCATGCAAGTTGAAAAGTAGCTGCAATTTTCACTTGCACCAGTGTTTACACATGCTATTTTGCTATCAGATAGTAATTTATCAACTAGCTGCAAGAAAACTAGCCTCGTGGAGACGTACCTTAATATGTTAGAGTTCCAGCTATATATGATGGTCCTATCTTGTCTCCACCTTGATACACTCTACAGTTAATATTACATACCATAATATTTCTATGTGATCTCATGTACTCATGTAATCTATGTATGTCAAGAACTCACGTTAAGATGAGTTCACTTCTGTTCTGTCTCTCATGGTGAACATACAAAATATATTCTATCGTGATTAATTACTGTTTTATTGTTTCCTCCAATATGGTAGCAGAGCAAGGTTAATTAATAATAATAATTTAAATCCTCGTGCAATAAAATAGTAATAATTAGTGTAGTTTAAGTGATCGTGGAATAAAATCCAGTGATAGTCTGGCAACGATAAAGTTTACTTCCCATTACAAAACAAGAACCCTAAGGGTAAGTAAATATCATTGAATTTCTAAGTGATAAATAATTAAATGTGGTCTTAGAAACAATTTAAGAAAATAAAGTGTGTCTGAGATGTATGTCAAATATCAGTTGAAAATAAATACGTAAAAAGCTTAGGCAAATATGACGCACACGTGGTGCTTGAATAAATTAAATTACGATAAGTGCACAGGTATAAAAGATGGCAGGAGCAGAAGAGAGGTGTAAAAAGAAGCCGTCTATCAAGTTTAAAATGGTACAATATTCCATGTGTGTCATAACAAAATTTTTTCTTTGTGATTTAAATATGCATTTGTTGCACATATACAAAAGGCGCCATTATTGGGAGCTAAGCATTAAGGGTGACAGAAGCAAAATTACGTAATTATAATTAAAGGAATGTGTTTCCAATAATTATTATTCTGAATTTTATTATTATACCTGTGTGGTCAGAATAATTACTTGTAATAATGAAATCTTGAAATCCATTTAGTTCCGAAAGATTTCAGACTTAGTGTCAAGGGTAGTAATTATGTAATTTATTGTGTTTGTATTGGTGTGTCCAGCGGTGTTAATTCTGATGAATTCACCGATGAACCCTGATATGCCCTGATTGGCTGGAAATATCAACTGATTTACTACCACTAAAACAAGCAGTCAGTTCTGCGTATTATTTTTGATCATCGAACATTTGAAAATGGAAAATGTGAACGTTCGTAACAAAATTTTTAAAAGTATGTGTGGGGACATTACTCGTATGAGGTTTTAGGGGCTCGCACCCCTCGATGACAGTCGCCGCCCAAAGGCTGGCAATATTCGTCTCTATGACGTTAAACAAATACACACGAATGCGTTTGTATGTTCGTACCTGTACGTACGTACAGGTAAGATACATCGTACGAGTCGAGATCAATTACCTGATAACGATCTCGGTAATGTCACGACTCGGTACCAAACGCACTGCGTCGTTTCTTATCATCTCGACGGAGACAGGAAACGACGCAACGTATGACATAATTACGTATACATACGTACGTATGTGTGTCCGTGTGTGTGTGCCAAATTCGGTATATAAACTCTCAGAACCGGCTCAAAAATCGCCAGTGTTCGCCGAGGATTTGGCTCTCCCATACTTATTCGTATGAAGTGGCAGAACACGCAAATACTGTTGAAGACCTTCTAGTGTGAATATCTCTCACGACAAGGTATTCCACAGTGGTGACCTCGACGTGATTTTTTGGCTACGTCGTGGGTGTCTAGAGGCGCGTTGCGCTATAACTAAAAAGAGGCGCGGTGCGCTGGCGAGTTACTCGCTTGTAATACAAATAATTTTTACAAGATCTAGACACCTTTGGCTGTCGAAGCAGAGGTCTTGACTTAGAAAGTGGGAAATTACACCCCCCCTTCCAAATATATTTGCCGGAAGGGAACCAAGACGAGTAGACCTGGAGGAACAAAGTTGCCCTCATCCGCCAACTCCTCCAGCTTCGACCAGAGACTCAGAAGTCTTTGAGACTCTGGAAAAACAAAAACGAATCCGGAGGCCAGAAGCCTTGCGTTTGGGAGCTGTAGTAAACCCAAACGAAACTACAGCTCGGACACTAAGAAGCGGTCGTCTATTGAGCCAAGACTCCGACCCTTCAACCCCAGACCAACAAACCACGGAGTCTGGAAGACTCTTCGCAGAAAACACAAATAGAGAAGTCCAGCACACGATGCCCAACGGAAACACGAACCCGAACCCATCATCAAACCAACCAGGAGCAGGCGGAAGTAGTCAGCCACAGCTGACCCCCGAAGTACTTGCACAGCTCTTACAGCTGTTGCAACTGCAAACGTTGCAGAACCCTGCCATCCAAAGACGGAGGATAGAGATTCCGGAGTTCCTACCCAATGAAGTTGAATTATGGCTAACTCTCCTCGAAGGTCGTTTTAAGACAGAGAATCTGCAAAACGACCAAAAATATTCACACATTTGCAGCGGCATGCCCGCAGAAATTATACGCCGCATTCCGGATATCATGGAATGCCCTCCGGCGGAAGCAGATAAATACAGTTGGTTCTGCAGAAAAATAAGAAATGTGTTTGGTAAGACTCAGAACCAAATCATTGATGATGTGATGGGCGGAATGAAGATTGGAGACGACAAACCCTCCACCTTCATGGCCAAACTCAGACAAAAGGCCGATAACATAGTGTCACCGTCAGTTATTGGAAACCAGTTCTGCAAGCAACTTCCCCAACATGTTGTGCAGTGTCTGGCAGCCATAGGTACCACGGTAATAAACAATTCCGAGGACCTAGACTTCCTAGCGAAGAGTGCAGATAGTGCACTGGAACATTCGAGATCAACATCCTCGATCAGTGCGGTATCAACCGAGACCGGAGAACTAGCTCAGCTTCGAGCCCAGATAGCTCAGCTGACTAGTGAAATCAAGAAGAAAGGTAATAATAACAGTCCAAGAAATGGTAGAAACAACAACCGCTCGAAAAGCAGGAGCAACAATAGAAGTAATGACAGAAAATCCAGGTCCAGAGACCGCAAGAGCAATTCTACCAGGGGTCAGAGTCCAACTCCCCCAAGAAGAACATCGTCCCCCAAACCCCGGTCTCAAAACTGGGACGATAAATCCTGCTTCTTTCATAATCGGTTTGGCGCAGAGGCCACCAAGTGCAACAACAGATGCCAATGGTGGGGTAAATCATACAATAAGTCGTCAAACTAGAAAGAGGGGTCGTCTATGCGGCTGAAGATCCCTCGAAAAAATACTCACGCCGCCTGTTCATCAAGGACAGGACAAATAGGAGACGTTACCTAATTGACTCAGGTGCTGACTTGAGCATTTTGCCAGTAGATAAAAACCAAAAGGCATTTCCTCCGAAATACTACCTCCGAACTGTGAATGGTCAAAACCTTCCAGCTTACGGAATAGAATCCAGCAAAGTAAGCATCGGTTTGCGAAGAGACATGACGTGGTCCTTCACAATTGCGGACGTTCCAACTCCGATCCTGGGTGCAGATTTCCTCGCGCACTACGGTCTGGTCATTGACCTCAAAAATGGAAAAATCATAGACAGTAAAACTGGTCTATGGGTGGAAGGCAAAACGCTAGCGTACCAACTGGACACCAATATATCCAGTTGCACGAAAGTCGACGAACAATTCCTACGGATTCTGTCAGACTATCCTGGAGTTACACAACCATCGATTCGCAGGCATCCGACCTATAAACATGATACCATTCATTATATAGAAACTAAAGGACCGCCTTGCCATGCTAGAGCCCGCAGGTTACTGCCTGATAAACTCAAAGCAGCACGGGAATACTATGATCGCATAATAGGAGAAGGCATATGCCGCCCCTCAAAAAGTTCATAGAGTTCCCCAATCCACATGACCAAAAAAGCCAGTGGAGAGTGGCGAATCGTTGGAGACTACAGGGCCTTAAATGCCAAAACAGTTCCTGATCGCTATCCAGTCCCAAATATAATGGACTTCAACGCGAATATGAAGGGTAAAACGATGTTCACAAAAATCGACATCAACTGGGCATTCCACCAAATTCCAATGGCCGAACAGGACATCCCAAAGACAGCGGTCATAACCCCCTTTGGGTTATTCGAATACCTTCGAATGCCGTTTGGACTCCGTAATTCTGCACAAACTTTCCAAAGATTCATCAATGGACTGTTTATGGATTTGCCGTTTGCCTATGCATATTTGGATGACATATGTATTTGCTCAGAAGGCGGTGAGCAACAGCACGAGAAGAATGTAAGAACCATCGTACAACGTATACACGCTGCTGGACTTACTATCAATGTTGGAAAAAGTTTATACAAACAATCCAGGATTGACTTTCTCGGCTATCAAGTCTCGACCGAAGGCATTTCCCCTCTGAAGACCAAGGTAGAGCCCATATTGAAATTCCCGAAACCCTCCAACGTAGCAGAACTCAGACGCTTCTTGGGGATGGTGAATTTCTACAGACGTTGCATTAAGAATGCTGCAGCCGAACAAAGTAAGCTGTTTGCATTAATAAAAACAAACAAAAAGAAAGATAAAACTCCACTCGACTGGACTGAAGAAGCTGAAAAAGCCTTCGAAAACATAAAAGAAACACTGGCAAATGCAACTCTACTAGCTCACCCAGACGAAAGTCTGCCGTTATGTGTCGCAACTGATGCGTCCGACTTTGCTATTGGTGCAACACTGTACCAAAAGGACAATGACAAGAAGTTACCGCTCGCTTTCTTCTCCAGAAAGCTATCAAAAACCGAGAAGAACTACAGCACATACGACAGGGAGTTACTGGGAATATTCGCTGCGCTGAAGCATTTCAGGCACCAATTAGAGGGTAGATGTTTCACTGTGTATACAGATCATAAACCCCTAACACATGCCTTCACGCAAAAGACAGAACCAGCTTCCCCGAGAAGAGCTCGACAATTGGACTACATAGGACAGTTGACTACGGACATCCAGTATATAAGTGGAGAACTCAACACTCCAGCTGATGCTCTTAGTAGGATCGAAGCTATCTCGGCACCGTCTCAATTACCTTACGCTGAAATAGCCAAAGAACAGTTAAGGGATGCAGAATTGCAGGAACTGTTGTCGAACGATGACACAGCTCTCAAATTGAGACAAAGGAAAATCCCTGGTACTAATGTTTTACTCACATGCGACATTAGTACAGGCAAGAATAGGCCATTCCTGCCGACAAAGTATCGCAAATTGGCATTCAGTAGCGTGCACAATCTATCGCACCCTGGACCAAGATGCACTGCTGGACTAGTATCATCAAGATTTGTTTGGCCTCGGATGAAGTCCGACTGCAACAAATGGGCTCGCAGTTGCCTGAATTGCCAAGAGTCCAAAGTAGGAAGACATACTAGGTCGCCTCTCAAATCTTTTAAACAAACGGAGCGGTTCAAAACAATACATATAGATTTGGTGGGTCCATTACCCCCATCCCAAGGACACAGATACCTGTTAACGATGATTGATAGAGCAACTCGATGGCCAGAGGCAGTTCCTCTCCATGAGATGACAGCTCCCACAGTAGCTGCCAGGTTATACGACACTTGGATTGCCCGCTATGGCGTACCTGAAGTCATCATCACGGACCAGGGTCGTCAATTCGAAAGCTCGCTCTTTCAAGAGCTGTCTAAGAAGCTTGGTGTACAACACAATCACACCACAGCTTACCATCCTCAAGCAAACGGAAAAGTTGAGCGATGGCACAGAGCTTTGAAAGCCTCCATAATGGCTTGCGACACCAAGAGATGGGTTGACATACTACCAACCATCCTCTTGGGCCTTCGATCTGCTCTTCAAACGGACACGGGTCACTCTGCAGCGCAGTTAGCGCTCGGCGAAGAGCTACGCCTACCAGGGGACTTTTTCACCCATTCGAAAGAAATTAGCCCCGAAACGCTCGTCCAAGATATACGGACTGACGCCAACAACTTTCTGAACCAGGCAGCTCGTCATGGCCAACCAAAGATTTATGTCTCCAAACACTTGGCCACAACATCTCATGTGTTTGTTAGAGACGAGAAAATAAGATCTTCGTTGGAGAAACCATACGCCGGTCCTTATAAGGTTGTATCACGAGATGACAAGAATTTCGTGATACTAATCGCAGGTGAACAAAAAACGATTTCAATTGACAGATTGAAACCTGCGTACCTTATAAATGACGACAAGAAAATGCTCCAAAGAGCAACAAGGAAGACGACACACAAGGAAAAAATAGAGGAAAAACAGACTGAACAGTCCGTAACAACACAACCACGAAAAGTTGAGGACAACCCAGTCGAAAAAGGTGATAAATCACAAAAATCACCAGAAGAAAAAATAAAAATAAAGAAAACGGTGAAGTTCAATGACGAGATCGTCAAAATACAATACGATCCATCGGCCCCCTTGTGCCCACGAAAAAGAGGCAGGCCCCTTGGCAGCAGAAAGCAGAAAAACCAAATTCCAACTCGAAAATCTGAGAGATTGGCACGGAGAAACTGAAAATATTCACGAAAGTTAATATCCGCAGCGGAAAATACAAACCCGCACAAAAAGATGTACGAGAATCTGAGAATATTCGCAACAATAGAAATTCTTCAGATAAGCAGAGAAAAAGTGCGTACAATAAAAATACGACACGAATAAACAAATCCACGTGCAATACGGAAGAAAAACATTGCAACGTGTTTCTATTGACAAACAATACCGATAACAAAATAGTCAATAGATCGTGACGTCACAAACGAAGAGTGCATTCCTTTGTGAAATACAAAATTCGAAGTACGAAAATTCAAACACGCTTAACTCTGCTCGTACTTAGCCAAATTTAACCGGAAAACTTTTAAGCTAAAGAATATTGAATGCACTATCCCCTCCGAACAAACCTGAAAAAAGATAACGACTTGGAATAAAGCTGCGATCGAAAATATTCTCGCAAAGTTTTTCATACGCCTTTCGACTGTCGACTAGAGCACGCCGAAAAGTTTCTTATAATTTCTTTCTTTTTTCTTAAATTTTGTACCCTTGTTTCCTTCCTTATGTCGTCCTCATCCAGCACCCCGTCCTCGAACCAGCCTTTCCAATTCGTAGTCCCGCCAGTGCCTCAGCCTATCAAGACGAAGGAACAGACGGAATGCGAAAAGGAATTGGAGCAAATCGAGAACGAGTTGCTCATGGATACGACTTCGGCGGCGGACATAGTTAAAATAATGTCCGCCCCCCTTCCTCCGTTAATTTCGCCCCCAAAATCGCCAGAAGGAGCACCGGGAGTGGCAAACCCACCTCTGGAGCGCCTAGCCTTAGCGAGGATGGAGGTGAAACAACAACAGGTGAAAGAGGTGCGAATCCCATGCCCTCCCCTCACCACCAGCCTAGCCTACCAACCATCTGGGAGTTCCAACTCCCCGATGTATAGAAGGCCAAGGCCCCTGACGCTAACCGACCCCCGCCTGTCTCACCGCTCCCATCCCTACTATCCGGCTCCACAACAACGACCGCCAAGAAGGAGGGGGCAGAATAGCAGGGACGCCTACCAGGCCCGACTAGATGCACGAAAACAATCGTATGAGTGTGTCGGGGCCGCGGTAGGCTCAGCCCTCGCAAAGTGGGAGAAGGATCAAAGACAGTAGACTCGATAAGTCCCCCCAGGCACGCGACTTATCATTTTCGCGGCGCGAAAACTGGGGGGGAGTAGCTGTGGGGACATTACTCGTATGAGGTTTTAGGGGCTCGCACCCCTCGACGACAGTCGCCGCCCAAAGGCTGGCAATATTCGTCTCTATGACGTTAAACAAATACACACGAATGCGTTTGTATGTTCGTACCTGTACGTACGTACAGGTAAGATACATCGTACGAGTCGAGATCAATTACCTGATAACGATCTCGGTAATGTCACGACTCGGTACCAAACGCACTGCGTCGTTTCTTATCATCTCGACGGAGACAGGAAACGACGCAACGTATGACATAATTACGTATACATACGTACGTATGTGTGTCCGTGTGTGTGTGCCAAATTCGGTATATAAACTCTCAGAACCGGCTCAAAAATCGCCAGTGTTCGCCGAGGATTTGGCTCTCCCATACTTATTCGTATGAAGTGGCAGAACACGCAAATACTGTTGAAGACCTTCTAGTGTGAATATCTCTCACGACAAGGTATTCCACAGTATGTTTTTATTTTGAATTTTTTTATACGGGTAAAAATGAATTTAAATGATGATACGTTACAGATACTGAGATATCTGTCAATATACGAGGTATGTAAAATTAATATGTTTTGTAATTCGAGTGTGTACTTTAAAATACCAAAATCCCAGTTTGGAGGGAGCTTATGAATAAATTTTTCGAAAGTGTAAAAAGGAGGCTAAGTACTGAAGTACTTAATTAACGGGGAGAAATGTATTCTGTGTGAAAATTAAGTAACGTAGAAGCACCAGTAATCGGCACAGTCCAATCACTTTTTCATTTCAGCCTTTAGTATTTCCAGTTCTATTCAACAAGCAGATTTTTTTTTTCTATTAATTCATTGCCGCATCCCCCAGCTCTCTATTCAACTAAAAAAATTAATTTTTTTCCATTTTATCAACTCTAAATTTTAATTTTCCTCAAATAAGTCAGAAATTTCATTTGTACCAGTAATCGACAAAAATGTTCTAGTAATCGGCAAATGTGTTCCAGTCATCGGACATACAAAATTAACCCAGTAAAACTTGAAACCTTGGTTTTTTTCATATATTAGGCAATTTAAGTAAGCAAGATTTATTGTAAATTAGTAATAATTAACAAAAGATTCAAACTTAAAAACAACATTTTGATATTGTTATTAACTATAACAATATTTTTTTTTAATAATAAAATGATGCAAAAAATTTTAAAATTAATATTATTTGAGAACATCATAGTTAAAATGAAATTTTCCCCGCGTTTTGATTGGTTTAGGTAAAATTTTAACAATATTTTGTAGAGGAATTCGGTCAACATCTTCTATTTCTGGATAAATGAAAATTTCCTTTCTGGCAAGATATGGTCGCATGCATCTAATAGTTGCAAATTTATTTCCTTTCTTCTGAATAAAGGCCACATACTTTCGTACTGCTGAGCCATCCCCTGTTTTATATTCAACTACTACAAAATCCCCTGCACAAATTTCTTTAGATGCAGTGACTGTGATATCATTTGAAGCCTTCTGAATCAACTTAGCATTCTTTTTCTTGGTAATAACGTTGCGTATTTTACAGGGGGATGGCAATTGATCAGGTTCATCAACAATTTCTGAGTTTGTGTCTGAATTTTCATTTTCTGTTTCACTAGAAACTTTCCTTTTATTTTGAATCTTTTGAGATTTACCAGACGTCTTATTTTTTTTAATTGTTTTCTCACGTTGTTCACTTAGCTTTGCCAATCTTTTTTTTTCTCTCAAATCTTTCTTCTTTTCGATTTCGAGTTGCTTGTCCAGTTTTTCTTGTTCTTTTTTTTTAAAAAAAGTTAACCACTCCTCAGAAGTGGCTGTTGATGGCAGCGTGTGTTCTTTATTTTTTTCAGTCTTTTTAGAGTTCACTTTAGGCCAAAATAAACTATTTTTAAATGGCGAAGGTGCCTGGAGCTCGTGACCTAAATGCCACTCAGGTAAACTAGAAATTTGGGTATCTTCATTATTTTTTTTTGCTGGTGAAGTATACTGATTTTCATTAGAGTGAGACATTGCAGATATAGGTGGCTCTTGGCTTAAGATAGCTTCAATATTTGCCTCAATTTCTGGAGTAATACTTTTCTGTAAAACATGGTCATTAAGAGGAACTGTCACCTGTGTAGCTTCAACTTCATGGTTGGAATTTTCTTTCGGTGATACAGGACGAAGTTCCACAAGTTCAACAGATTGCTCATTTTGTTGTTCAATAAGCATCGAAGAAATGGACAAAGAATTCAGTAATTCTTGAGGGGTGGGATTATAATCAAGTACGAAATTAGCTTGGTCTAACAGCTCTTCAGTGAGTATCAAATTGCTGTTAGATGCGTCTGGCAAGCTTTCAGTAAATTGGTCATTCACTAAAGAGCTGCAGACTAGGCATCTTTCGTATTTGATGATAACTCCACCTCTAAAGAATTTACCAAATCAACTTTGTCAGCACTTTTGTCATTTGCCTCAGATATTTCTGAAACCATTGACAAATCAAAAGACGACTCGTGTGAAAATGGCTCACTCTGAGCTTCAGTCGGTATGGTAGGCTGAAATACGTTTTGGAGGTTTTGCCACAAGTCAAAAAGTTTGGTAAATTCAATAGCTCCATTCCAATGTGAACCGAGACTGTTGCGAAATTCTGCTAAAGTTTCAGAGCTTAACTGAGCTTCTAATTCTTCTAAAAACGATGGTTTTGGTGGAGCAACAGTTTCTGTTGACGATCTTTTTGAAACATTAACTAATTTATCGTAGTTAACATTATCAGGATTAAACGGATAAAGACCCGTAGTTTCAAAGGCTTTCTGAATCAAATTTGGTGATAAAGATTCAGTCAAACATTCTTCTAAAAATTGGCAAAAATTTTGATTGGAAATTTTAATACTTTTTTGTTTCAAAGCACAGACTTTTTTTCTCCAATTGGCCTTCACCAATTTGAAAACGCCTACGTCCAAAGGCTGAATTATATGGGTAGAATTTGGATATAGAATTATAAGAACAATACCATTATCTCTACAAAATTGTGCTACCCAGTATTTTAGGTGAGAACCGTGACCATCACAAAACAAAACGACAGGCAACTCATAGTTATTTCTTTTCAGCCACGGGACAAATGTATTGGCTATGTACTCAAAAAAAATTTCACCAGTTATCCAACCTCTGTTGGAAGTGGCAAGGTTCCACTCTCTATTTGCATTCTGAGCAATAACTTTGCTAATTTTTTTTAATGGAAATACAATGGAGGGTGGTGCCATATCACCATTTGCACTTACATTAAGAAGGACGGTAAGATTATCTTTGTCACCGGATTCAGTACAATTGTAAACGTAGTGACTTCCTTTTCCAGCCAAGACTTTGTTTTTATCTGGAGAAAAAATGAAAGCAGATTCATCCAAATTAAAAATTCGTTTCGGATTTTGTAGCACGTGAAAAAATAAATCTTTTTCTGCATCCTTTCGTACCTATAGCAAATCAATCAATCAGTTAATCAGTGTCAAAATAATATTACCTTTAGGCAGGCATCGGAAAAGTGATAAAAATTTAAACTTACTCCCTCAAACCACCTTCTAATATCTATTTCTGTCACATCAGCTCTACGAGGAGTCAAATTTTGGCTTGTCCTAATCGAAATTTCAGGATGTCGACGCATGAAAGATTCATACCATTTTCTACCAGGTGTACCATTCTTGAACTTGTCAGTTAGCCCCATATATGTTATAATATTTTTCACATTCTCAATGAACTGTTCTTTAGAAACAGGATAGCCACGTTTAGCTAATTCCAAGATCCACTTAACAAGTTGATCTTCTTCTGAAGAAGTAAATATAGTTGCAGGACCCATTTTTCTAAACTGAGGTGTTCTCTTATGAACCTTATCATCCAAAGTTGATCGTGGAACTTTAAATTCTTTGGCTGCCTTGTAGATACTCATATTTTGAAGCTTTACTGCTTCAATAGCTCTTTGCATGTCCGAGTCATCATATTTGAAAGTAGGAGCCATTCTGAGGTGAAAAAATCCATAAGAAATGTATTAGAAATGAAGAACCAGTAATCGGCACACCAGTAATCGGCACATTTTTCTCATATTTCAAGGAATAATTTGAACCTTAAAATGTTTAAAAGTAATATGTCGATAACTGGTCAATGAATTTATTTATTCAATTACTATAGTTTTGTTATAAAATATTTTTAATTAAATAAAATTAATAATATTTAAAAAATTATTAATTCATTGCTGTATTGTTCCAGTAATCGAATGTATGCTGATTACTGGGTCACTTGTGATTTTTCTGTACCAGTTATCGGCATTTCATTTTTTGTTAAAAATTGATAGAAAAAAGGAAAAAAAGAGTAATATGAAGCTTGAAATACGAAGAAAAATGTTAAATGATTCGGTTAAAATTACAATCAACTCAAAAGTTGCAACTTACCTTAGTTAAATTACTCTGTATTGCTTCAATGCCATCAACAAGATTCATGAAAATTTCAACAAAAAGTAAAGATAAGAGAATACATGTTTTTATTATTTTTTTTCATACATTTATAATTGTCCTGGATAGCTCATATTTACTATCGATAATATGGTAGTAAGTAGGTTTTAGTTATAATTTTTTCAAAAGCGCTAAAGTCAATAGGTTTTTTTTAATTTTTAGTTTATTTTATATGCCGATTACAGGTACCATATTTGGCCACTGCCGATTACTGGTGCTTCTACGTTAGTATAACTTTAAAATATTCATTCTTTTTGATCATTTTTGAATGAATTCTTGTTGTTACGAGCAAATCCCGAATCCTAAAAACGTATTTGGGTATGAGTAAGTGCTCATCTGTGTGTAATTAAGTCCTTCAGTGCAATGATATACCATGGTGTAAAGTCCTGGCCAGGCATAAACATCCTAGACCTACATATCCATGGGAGTAGGCACCTTATAAAATTTATTCGATGATATGCATGATAAAAGAAGGCAATATATTTGCATACGTGTGTTGTATGATTAATTTGTCTAATTTATATTATGTGACATCAGTCATTCCATTGAAGTATAATAAATGATCGTTGGCCATGGCTGTAAAAACCTAATTCTTGTGTGTGTTCACATGTATTATTTCAGGTTCTGCCAAATCAAATGGCGAATGAAAATGTTCCCCCACTTCCTGGGCTGACCATTCCATTAAACATGTTACCGAATCCTAGTCAACAACAGAGTTACAAAACTTCGATTAGTTCACCTGCTCAACAATTATTCAGTTCATCTACTCAACAAAATCCTGTAAGTTCGAACTTGAATCTGTTAGCGCCTATATATGATAGAATGGATTACAAAATGGAGCGTGTGTCGCATAAAGCTAAATTAATGTCCCAATTTAAAAAGGCCATTTAAAATGTCATGGCATATGACATTAATTTAGCAGCCATTGTAACTGATGACTACTTTAAGATATGCCAAAACATTCTAATTGAAAATCAGAGAATGGAGGCACTTCATGTAGAATCTGTTAGTCAGGTAACAAACCAAAATATTAGTCAGTCCGTATCATCACAAAATGTCGCAAAATATTGGTTTGTTTGCTCCAATGGGTCAGTCAACTCCACATCCAGCACCAATAGAGATCGATCTGACTCAAGAAACTGCCCGACAGCGAAATAAATGAATTATGCAGGAGCATAATATTGGTGTGTCTGCAACAAAATCAAAAACGACCCAAACTCCCAGTGTGTCTGCTATGAGATTGTTTGCACAAGTTGTGCAGTCAAAAACATCTCAACCTCAAATGCAACCACAACAAGAAACGTTAGTCGTACGCGCCCAAATCCATGCTGATGGAAATCAAAATCAGCAGGAGCAAAGAACCATTACCGTAAGTCGACCACAAACAGAACTAGAAACCCAACTTACATGTTTGGTAGCTCCACCAACACCGAGTTATCGTCCAGTGTTGAGCGAAGCTAGCCTGGAAACAATCCTGTAAGAAAGCTGGGAAGACGAACAGGCAAGATAAGAGTGTGAAGTCGCAAATGAAGAGAGACAACATTGTGAAAGTTTGGTTGCCAGAGCTCAAAGGTAACATCAAGTAAGTGAGGACCAAATTATGGCCTACCAAGTGCAAAAGCGTTTGGATGGGGACAGAGCCCGTGAGTTGGATCAACGTTTGAGAGACAAAATTCAGCAACAACAGCAACATCAGAAAGAGCAGGAAGCGGAAGAAAACAGCAAACGAGAAGAAGAAGAAAAGCGTGTCCAAGAAGAAAAGGAACGTCGAATGCCAGAAATGATAGAAAGAAGAGATCAAGCTTTCAGAGATGCTGAAGAACGTGACTGTTTGGCGGCAGAAAAGGAGAGACACCTCCCGATCCAACATAGAGGACAAAATATTGGTACACATTATTCATCTTCGGAGCTGTGGGGTAAGGATAATCATAATTATTATTTTTCAACCAAGGTACGTATCACTCCAGTAAAATTAACTGAAGAAACCGATTTTCGACTATGGTATGACCAATTTAGTATGTATATTTCTCATTTTGAATTTAAAAATGTGTTTGATATTAATAATCCTATTCGCTTAGAAGAAAATCAAATTCAACTTAAAATTGATGCTAGAGCCACTCTGTGTGAATGGCTAAATGAACCACATAGAAAATTAATTTTTGGTGAACCTGATCCTACTATGTGTTTCCTTAAAATTGAACATATGAAAGAACCTAAAGGTCGTGTGTGGGACACATATATAACCCAAATTTATCAAAAAACATTTAATCCTAAAAATATCGAATTAAAAGAATGGTTAAAAGAATATGAAGAATTATCTCGTAAGTTAACAATTTATTATAACGGTTTGTCCGAAGAACGAAAGCTCAAAGCTTTCCTAAATCACATGATAATTCCTTTTCCAAATATTAGAATTCAATGTAAAGATCGAAAACAGGTTGGTCCTAATGGTGAAATTCTGTGTGATATTACTTATGAACAAGCTAAAGGCATTACATTAGAGGAAGAAATGTTGTTAAAAGAACGAAATAATACCTATAAGTTAGATAGAGCTGCAGCAAAAGCAGCTAAATATAATAATCCGAATTTTAAAAGAAAAATACTTAGTGGCAATTTTAATAAGAAATTTGATTTTGCAGGAGAAAGAAATGGAATAAGTTCGACTTAGCAACTTGTAAATGCTATAAATGCGATAGGGGCGGCCATCTAGCGGCGGAATGTAATGCCACCATTAGATTGGAGCCTATTTGCGATTCTTCCAGTCAGTTCAAAATGCATAAAATTTCCGGTCAGTTCCAAAATAAAGGTGAATGTAGGGAGAAATGACACAAGTCGTACCATAAATCCAAGCGCTCACACAAGCACCATAAGAAGTGTAAACGTCATGGTGCTTGTTTGACAAAAAGATGTTTGTCGTCATCTTCCTCTGTGTTAAGTTCTGGTTTGTCCAACTGTTTAAGTTTGTCTAGGAGTCAGTCTCCAAACCCAAAAGATAAAGGGATGGTTTTAAAAACCAAATCAAAATTTACTAAGTGCATGTATATTAATGATCAGCCGAGAAATGAAATTTGTTTTCTTAGTGATACAGGAGCTACAAATTACTTTGTGTCCTATCTTAAATTTATGAAAAATGTTCAAAAATTAAAGAAACCAAAAATCATTTCTTGTGCTAATAAAAATGAAGTTGCAAACATACATGTAACTCATAAAGGTTCAATCTTTGTGAAAGACCTTAGTGGTAATACCCTTGAGTTGAAAAATGTAAATTACTTAAAAGAAATGAGTGACAATTTATTTTCATTACATAAAATAACAAAACTTGGTTACATTGCAGTTTTTACAAATACTGATTGTAAAATAATAAATAAGAAAACTGCAAAATTATCCTGTGTGGACATAAATTTCAAAATTATTGGATTTTAGATTGAAAAATTTGTGAAAATAAAGAAAAAGTCTATGTGACAAAGCGGAAAGAAGCTGTTAGTCAGCAACCTATAAATAAGGAGCATGGGTATGCTTAAATTCATGATGTATGGTCAGAGTTGGAAAATGAAAATGTTAGTCAAGATAATCACCATGATCATGATTGTATTTCAACTCAAGAGTATACTAATATTCAAAAGCTTGATGATGAAGGTCTAGAAGAATTTCTAGATATTCGTCATAATATTATAATCGAAGAGTTAAAGAAAATAGATGAGTTTAATAATGAAAGTATTTGTAAAAAATTAGGTCTTCTTTATCACTTAAGACTTGAACATGCGTCAGTCGCATATTTAGAAAAAGCCAAGTAAACTTTTAAGTTTCTTGAAAATATTAATTTTGCTGATGAAATAAAGGATTGCGAAGCATGTAATCTGGCAAAAATTACAAAACATCCTCATAAAATTGTGCATGATGTCGCATCAAAACCATTAGTAAGAGTACATTCTGATCTAATAGGCCCAATAAAACCAGTAGGAGTTTGGCAGAAAAGCTCTTACATAATAACTTTCACTGACAATTTTTCCAGATATACTGTGACGTTCAGTATTAAAGATAAAACCTGTGTAGCTGAAACGTTTGTAGAATATTTAAAAGTAATGCGAGC
>WOFM01000297.1:676748-755583 GCA_011428145.1 Ericerus pela | reverse complement strand
AAAGACGATCTAAATCAAGTGGTAAATTGAAAATTTTTCTTGCATCCAAAATTGCACATGGTTGTTCAAGTTTTAAGCAGAGAAGAGGTCTTCTCTGTAATATGCATCATCAAGCATAATCGACTTGGTTCTGTTTTGGTTGAAATTCGATTCAAACTAACCAATAGGCCTACTTCATTGGAAGAATAAGATGCTTCGAACAATACTATGTGAATATAGTCGATTATAAATTTACCCAAATATGATTTATTTTTGGTTTTAGCAAACCGTAATCAAGAAAAAACGTCAAGAAAAAGAAGATCTGTGTGAAATTTTGTTTAATCAAAAATCTGAACTATTAAAATTAGAAAAAACAGTGAACCAATACAATGAATTCATTTCTAACATAATTGAAAAGAGAAAACACATGAAGGCTGATTTATCGCATAATATTGAAAATAACGAACGAGATGCGCAAGCCTTGAATGACGAAATAAAACTAAGTATATGAGTTCTAATTAATGTTCAATAATCATTTGAAAATTTTAGTTATTAGAATCAACGAGATTTTCAACTTTCATTTATTATTAACTGCTTTCCTAGCAATGTTCTGAAAGAATTATACTTATTTTCAGATACTGATTTGAGACACAAAATTGAAATTCAGAATCATATTTTAAACCAGTTGCGAAATTATGAACTAAACGAGGCAGCAAATTTACGAATTATTCAACAAGCAATTTTTAGAAATAAAGCAGATCAAGTAATTTATTTGAAAGAGAAAACTCGGAAGGTACTTCCTAAATATAAGTCTTAGAATGATGGTGAAATAGATATACGACAGTAGCCTTTGACTATATAGTACAAAGACCGTAGCTTTTTTTTTCCACATGATGTAAGGGATAATCTAATTTTTTTAAATAACACATTTATTTTATTATTAACAAATGTTTATTTTCCTAGGCCCATGAATTTATAAATACATGAATTAAAAAAAAATTTTTTTTCAAAGCTAACCCCCTTTTTCACCTTTTCTTATTTTTCTGCGGATTTGGTGTACTTATATGGATAGATGGATTATAATTATTAGGAATTTTACTTTCAACGAATTATTTTTATCGCAAATTTATAGGACTATTTGTTGATGAAATTGGAAAATGAAGTGTTCAAACAAGAATTGTTAATCAAAAGTTGTAAAGAAGAAACTGATGCTCAATGTAAAAATTTAGAAAAATTAAAAAAGAATCTCGATTTGAAGAATTTCGTCCTTGAAAATATTTTACTGGACAATTCTCAGTTGTTGAACGTATGGAAACACATGGTTTCGTTGATTAGTAAACGCGACGAAGAATATTCAATACTAAAAACGAAATTAGAGTAATTATTGCAAAAAAGTTTTTTACACTTTTTATATATTATTATTCAATCACGCTTCTTTCAATTGCAGACATCTAGATAATTTTTCCATTCACCAATTTAACATAAATTAACTAATGTCATAAAAGTTAATCCACATATTTTATTTCTGCGATGTATCTAATTACATAAGGAGCAGAAAATATTATATGTAAATGTATTTGGGTGTATAAAAAAAACTTCGAAACTGTGAGCCGTAGCCTCACAAAATTTACACCGAAAGTAATATGATTTGAAAATCAAAATGATCAATGAATGTGCAGACTATTGTCAGCTCTCTACGATGGTGCCCTTCTCAAGATAGGATATATCCTAGAATAAGTTTTCTCACTTTTTATTCAATTTTTAACTCGAAAACCTTTTTTTTTTCTATAATGCTCCCTGACATTCTAAGAAGTTTATGAAAAAACAAACTGACTGGTTTTACTTTCCTACATTTAGGAAAGCAGAAATTTCGCACCAGGAAAAAATTATTGAGATGAATAGCTTGAAGGAAATGGGGGAAAAAGAAATGTTGCGTAATGAAATTCTCACCATAGACAGGAATAGAAAAAAGAGTTTTTTCATTTCCTTGGAACGCCGTCAGATCGATTCGATTTTCAAACTAGATATAATTGAGCATGAATTAAAGGATCTTAATAGTATGATTGAATGTACTCAAAAAAATTTCGAGGAGACGAAGCGGGTAAGAAAAAATACTAAATATTTTCGAAAATGTTTTACCTCTCCCGGATCACGGTAGTATAATTTTATATTTTGCACAACTTATATTTCAGTTACAAGTTGATTATGAGAGAGAAGTGCTATTTTTGGAGAATAAGCTGAAGAAGTTGAGCATTGAAAAATATGAATTAGAAGAAAATATAATTTCCCAACTACAAAACGAAGTTATTTCAAACAACGCGACAGTCAAATTGAATGAAGACATCTGTAAACTACGACAAAATTCTTTGCAATTGGTAAAGTTTTGTAATTTTGTGTACAGGATTTTTCTTGCGAAGATCCCCTCCCCAGAGCTTCAACAGTGGGTAGTATATCTTTCAAAACAAATGAAAAACATTCACGGGGACCGTGCGAAGTGATGTTATTAAGGGGGCTGTAACTGGTCAATTTTTACCACATACCCAAAAAAATCCAAGAACAATAAACGTCATTAGTAATTTGAAGAGAAAAAATAAGTCTTCACTTCTTTTAATTTTCATAACAGCAGTTTAATTTTTAAAACAGCTTAAATTAAAGGAGGCTATCACACCTCCACTCTTCCCACGGCCTCTGAATATTCAATAAACAAATGTCCTGTTCTTCACGGTTAAGAGGCTAGGTATACAAACGTACCTAGATATACTGAAAGTAACACCATGAAGAAATTTTCTTTAAAATAGTTATTTGACTTTACAGAGATGCAGACCCATAGTACTCTTCATGAGAGACAAAAATAGTCCTGCTGTTCAATTTTTTTCTGTCTTGTACAGCTAAAGTGTTAGGGGTTCTGAAAGTTGCGTTAAAAATCCAAATTATTGCTGTAGGTAATTCTTCAAATTGTTTGTAATATTAAAAAAAAAAGGTAAAAGTGGAAAGGAGCTTTCTTGTTTATTGTGTTCGGCTTCATGGATCTACCTTGACAAATAATAAATTTGAATAACCTAAATTTTTTAATGTAGTACTTTTAGTATATTTACTTGAACACACTTGCTTTTTGAACATTTTTTATTTCTAAAGAGGTGAGAGGGTTCGACGGCTTCTCAGGAAACACGTCCTGTACCATCTACACTACGACTTACGAGTATAAATTTATTTTCCTTGTGTCATTTTAGTCATTTCTTTTCTTATGTTCCACATGACCAGGAATTACAAATAAAAGAACTTAATTCAAATTACTATCAAACTTGCGTTATTCTGGAACAAGATACTAAGTCTTTAGATGAAAATCGCTTATTCTTGGAAAAAAGAAAAATAGAAATAAAAGAGAAGGAAAAAGAATTGCATAAAATTGAAGAAGAGTTGGAAAATTTGACGCTAATCAGTAAAAAAGAGGAAAATCGTCTGAAAGATGATTATAAACGATTACAGAAACTAACTGAATACGTAAGTCATATGAATTATATATTTAATATAGGTATATTACTTACTTAAACAAAAGTACTTCAAATTTTTTGCTTATTTCATCTTTAAGAATTTTGATCTATGGTTTTTAAAATAAGAGTAATTAAAGTAGACGTGGAGTGTTATTAAGTACCTACCTAAATGATTAATTAATGTTTCTAGACAAATGTTTGCCCTGAATTGGATGATAAAGAAATTCGTGTAATGGAAATGTTGAAAAATATCACCGATGACATTGAAGCTAAAAAACACTCCTGGGTTCAAATGCAGAATGAAATTATGGCCATGACCGAAAAAAAAGCAAAAGTCTCCTCTGAACTGAGTCAATTACATCAACGTGAGATTTTTGATTAGAATGAAAAATTTTAATATTCTTATATTTCACACGCATTACAATTTTAGATTTAAATCTCCTACAACAGAAGAATTTAAGAATTGATCAGAATTTAAGAAAAAATAATGAAGATAGTACTAAATTAGATAGAACTATTGCTCATGTCCTTGATTACATCTCTAAACTTAATAATGAATGCAGTAAACAAAAACAGTATGAAAATACGTTAGATAGCGAAAATTGCACCATTCAAAATAAAGCAATGGAGAAACTTCAAGTGAGAATTTTTTTCGCAAATTTTGAGTAGTAATCTTGTGTTTTAAATCATAATTTACAGGTTGAATTCGAAGTTGGTATTGACGTTTTTCAGAATGCTGAAAATGAAGTAGTGGCTATTATACACGAAATTAATCTCTATGAAAGCAAGCGCGAGTCTATGGAAAAACAATTGTTAGACACTCAACGAGAAGATTTGGAATGGGATAAAAAAGTTAAATTAGCAATTGAAATGAAACAGGAAATATTAGTAGAACAAAGTGAAAATGGTGACATTGGAAGTATGAGAACAGAAATTCATCGTATGAAGGTAGCACTAAATAGAAATAACTACATACCTGCTGTACAATTTTTTTTCCCTTATAAAAATATTTTTGGAAATTATTTGTATGAAAAATTACTTAAATTATTTAGTGATCATTTGTAGATACGATATGCTCAGTTAAAGAAAGCTCAGGAAAGCCTAATATCTGATTTAGAAACTTGCGTTTCAAAACGAGATCGAATTTTCGATGATGTTATATTAAAAGAAAAAAAACAAACCGATGCTGTGAAAGAGCAGCAAAAGATAGTTCGGCACATTAACCTTCTCAAAAGTAAAAATTCAAAATTAAAGGAGGTAATGATTATTCTATGATTCTCATCTGAATTTTCGAAAATTATTTTTATTAGTTCTTTTCAATAAATGGAAGAATTATCTTATAATTATATTTTATTATTGTTGAATTTTTTCGAGAATAACTTACAAATAGTTTTTGTTTTTATCTATTTTAACACACAAAAAATATTTCGTCTTCTAATTTGTAGAGGCTTGAAAGTTTCGAAAGTGAATATTCTTGTTTATACTCCGAGAAAGAAAAATTATCTGAAGAAATTAAAAGATGTGAGATTCAAATTGAAGTCTTACAGAATGAAATTCGAAGTATGGATGAAAAAATTCGTGGATATCACTTGGTCAAACATAAAGTGAGCATCTCAATCGTGAAGGTAATTTTGTATCATTAAAGTTTTTTTTTTCTAAATTACATTCATTGTTTAATTTTTCCTAGAATCTAGAAATGTTGATTCGTAAACAAAAGTTTGCAGACTTTCTGTCGCAAATTCAAAGTGATAAAACCAAAACTATTTCTACAAACGATACAACTTTCGAAAGAGATTTCTTAAAGCATCAATATTTACGTCAGGATTTGCTCGATACAATGGAATTGGCTATGAAAAATTATCCTGAGTTTCGTGGTGATTTAATTCGAATAACAAATGTTTTAGAATCTCCGGACGAATGAAGATATTCTTAACGAAAAATAATATTGAATGTGAATTTTTAATAAAATTTATTTTCAGTTTAATCGTGATGAGTACCACATTATAAGTACAGTTTATTTTCTTTGAGGCAGAAGTGAAAATCCTAAAATAATTAAATTTTGAAAAGTGAATCGTAGGACTAATGGCTTCCATATAGTTGCCCAAAGGGAATAAATTCTATTATAAAAACAAATATTAGGACCGAAAATGATTCTGGGGTCGGTTTGTAAAAAAGTGTCCATGTCCGGGATTTTTACCAATGTTTTACATTCAGCTTTATTATTTACTATTGGAGGAAATAATAAAACAGTAGTATAATCATCAACGAATATATTTTGTATGTTGGCCATACGAGAGACAGGATAGAAGTGAAGTGAACTCAACTAAACGTGAGTTGCTAACATACACAGATAAAATGACTACATGAGGTCACACAGAGAAATTATAGTACGTAATATAGACGGTAGAGTGTACTATGGTAGAGACAAGATAAGACCATCATATAGCTGGAACTCTAACACTATCTCCTGAGGCTTATTCCTGAACTGCGCACATGACAAACCATTGTGTATTTAACTTATGCTATGTATTCTGTAATAGCTTATCATGCGTAAGTGATCGTATCTAGGCACATCCACCAACGCCAATTGCAATAGATATTTGGTTTCTTATTTAGCGTTGGAAGCGTTTGTTGCTGAAGTTTGTTGATAAACACTCATAATTGTTGATGATTAGAGGAATCAAAGTTGTAAATGTGATTTTTTGTAATAATTTGAAAAAAATTCAATTCAATTAACCATCCCAAATTATTCTCTTCAGCTGAAATTTCAGTTTTATTGAAGAAATTAATGCAATCAATATTTATTTTAACAATATCATGGTTGAAGATGTAACTGAAGCTGAAACAGATATAAATTAAGGCCACGGACATAGGAATGGAAATCAAAATTATAATCCCAATAATACAAATAATATAATAATGGATCTAATCGGTATAATAATAGTAATAATAATAATACTAATAGTAACGGTAATGGTAATTATAGAGGAAACAACTATTGGGGAAATAATTATAGAGGTAATAATTATTGGGGAAATAATAGAAATTATAACCCAAATAATATAAAATATTATAAATGTGGTTAAAATGGTCATATTTCGCAAAATTGTAATAATAATAATACTGTGGCGGCCGCCACACTACGTCGGCACATAATAGTACTTACTTCCTTGAACACCGTCACCCGGCACCGTGGCCGAGTGAGTACGGTGCTGCCTTTTGTGATGTTGAACGAGGGAGGTTTTAGGTGTTCAGCCGGTATGGGTTAGAATCCCCGTGCCGCCTGAACACCTAAAGTGGTGACCCTGACGTGATCTGGGAGATGGAATATTCACGCCATCTCTAGGACACTAGTCAAACTACCATCTGTAACTGTGGTGTGTCACACCGTCGGTTCTGTGCAAGATGGCGCTGGTGGGCATATGCCACATAGTGGTGATGGAGGGAGGGGCATCACCACGTTCTGGTGTACGCCCCTACCTAGGTGCCTCCATATAGGAATGCGTATTATGCTCCGCTATACTGGGGGGAGTGGTGTGGCAGCCGCCACACTACATCGGCACATAATAGTACTTACTTCCTCGAACACCGTCACCCGGCACCGTGGCCGAGAGAGTATGGTGCTGCCTTTTGTGACGGTGAACGAGGGAGGTTTTAGGTGTTCAGCCAGTACGGGTTCGAATCCCCGTGCCCCTGAACACCTAAAAATACTAATCAACAAAATAATAGTAATGAAAATTCAAATAAAGGTCAAAACAATTATCCACCAAAAACAAACCCAAATGAAACAAGTAACAGTAAAAAGAAAAATTCTGAACAGCAAGTAAAAATGTCATGTATGATTAGGAAATTTTTATCTGACCAAAAAGAATGGCTTTTAAATAAGTTAATTACAAATAAAGAACATAATGAAAATTATATAGAATTAGAAAATAAGGCAATATTAGATGGAGCAGCAGAGGTACACCTAACATCAGATTTGAATAAATTAACAGAAGTAAAAAAAATTGTCACCCCCATTAAACTACAATGTGGAGGAAGAAATGCTTTTCTGTATGCCACTCACATGGGAAAACGATTATTAAGATTGAAAATTCTCTAAAAAATCAATCATTAATTGAATTAAATGACGTCCATTATGTGCCAGATCTAATATGGATATTATTTCTGCTATAAAAATAACAAATACAGGAATAATGAACATAAATCAACAAAAAAACATGGCTAACATATACTTTATCGAGAATGGGGAAATTATATATTACAACATAGAAAATAATTTAAATAATAATAATGATATATAAAAAAAAAAAAAAAAAAAAAACCTATAATAATATGGTAAATGATAATAATGAAATTGAATATGATGAAATAGAAAATGAAAATACAAAAATTTGTGTTCCAGTAACTCAAGGGGAAGATGATGAATGGGATAATTTTTCACAAGCGTCTAGGGACACCGTAGGGTAAATTTTTTCGGGTGGTTTCGGAATCGTTCGGAACATTTTGTTTGACTTAGTTTTCAAAGTTATTTTGTGTTTTTATTAAAATTTGAAATTATTTAGAATTTTTGTAAAAAAAACTATTTATTTATAGAGGCTGTATTTTTTTTTAATATATTTTTTTAAAGCAAGAATCAGAAAAATTTTTAAGTTGTGAATAAAAAACACTGAATGACACTGTAAAGAAGAACGAAGTGTATCATGAGAACATGTTCGAATAAACCACCAGAAAAACTTCATTTATCCGTTGAAAATATTAAAAAAAAAAATCGGAGTCAACTTTATTTATTCAATTTAACACAAATGCAAAGAAAACAAAACAGAAAAGAACATTACTTATTTTCTAATTGAAGATCGTATGCACAGGAAGTATTGCAGGAAAAACAGTATAGAAAACATTGGATTTTAATTCGATGTTTTTGAATTTTTTTTACACTGGTAGGCCTACTAATGGAATGAATGTTTTCAATGTGCCTGAGTACATGATGTTTTTTACCAAAAGAAGTTTGACATAGGTCGCAGATGAATTGCGATTTGGAATTCATATTTAAAAACATCAAAAATTAAACAATTAGGTAACCCATTTTCCAACTACCATTATTATCAATAAACTAACAAACAAAACAAACAAAAATCCCAAGTCGAACAAAGTGTTCTGACCAATTCCGAAACTACCCGAAAAAAATTTACCCTACGGTGTCCCTAGACGCTTGTTAATTTTTCTATTGAATTGGAAATAGAGGAAGAAGATGAAAATACTATAACTAATGAAAATATAGCCTCATCTCAGGGGGGTGAAAATGGTGAAAATGAAATAATTAATAATAACAATGATAAAAATACTAATGACATACAACATAATAATAGTAATCAAAATAAAAAAATGTTAATACATAGGAGATTGGGGCACCTGAATGCAAGATATTTACAAAAATTAAAGAATTTAGCAATAAGTATCCCCAAAAACATGAATTTTAGTGATTTTGATTTTAAGAATTGTCAAATATGCTGTATAGCTAACAATTCCAGATTAGGTCATAATGGGATCAGAGCTAAGCCAAACAGAAAATTAAAAATAACATCATCAGATATAATGGGTCCATTTACCCCTTTGATAGCTAATCAAAAGTACATATTAACTTTTATTGATCACTATTTGAAGTATACTTTCGTAATGGTCATAACTAATAAAAGTCAGGTAACAACAGAATTTAAAAATATTATAATATCTATGAAAAATAAATTTCCTAATTTCCCTATAGGAACAATTAGATGTGATAATGCTAAGGAGTATACTGATCCTAAAATAGCTAATTATTGTAGTGAAGCTGGCATCACAATGGATTATGTGGTTCCTTACTCCCCGGAATTGAATGGTGTAACTGAAAGGCAAAACCAGACTTTAATGAGGAGAGTAAGAGCCATGCTCATTGATGCCAACTTGGATATTAAATATTGGTCGTATGCTGTAGTGACCTCAGCTTATCTAATGAATCACTTGCCTACAAAGGCTAACCCTGACTATAAAACACCATATGAGTTGTTTTATGGAATTAAGCCAAATTTTAAAAATTTTAAAGTCTTTGGTTCACTTACCTACAGACATATTACTCTGGAGGTAAGAAAACAAAATGCAACCAAAGCAAAATCAAAATTAAAAGATAAAATAGATCCAAAATTGGCACATAGGGTGGAAAAAAGTATAATGATGGGTTATACTAATACAGGATATTGCTTGAGAGACCCCTTTGACACGAAATCATATATATCTTGCGTTGTCAAAGTGGACAAATCCCAGAATATAAAATCACTACAAATAGCTAATGAACCATTAACAATAAAGGCAGCAGATTATAAATATGATCTAGGAATAATTAATCCCATAGTGATGAACCTAAATATCAATTATCATAAAACATATATAGAGGACTGTGTTCCAAAAAATTATAATGAAATAAATATCAACCCCTTTAGGGAACAATGGATAAAGGCCATAAATGACAAATTTAATTCTCTTGATGATATGAAGGTTTGGGAAGTTGTAGACTATGACCATCAGAAACTAATTGATACAAGATGGATATTTACTATTAAATATGACAAATTTGGAAATCCTAAGCCAAAAGCTAGATTAGTGGCAAGAGGATTTAAGGCCAGAACAGAATACAATATTACAGAAACACATGGCCCAGTAGCCTCAATAAGTACAATAAGATGGTTGCTTTCAACTATTAATAAAAATAATTTGATACTTGTCCAGTACAACGTTAAAACTGCATACTTAAATTCTCCCATAATAAAACCAATATATGTAAGAAGACCTGAAGGCATAAATATAGGTTCAAATCAGGTTGTGGGGACTCATCGGTATGAGGTATAGGGGCTCGGACCCCTCGACGACAGTCGCCGCCCCATAGGGCAGGCAACTTATCGTCCTTGCGACGTTAAACCAACACACAGAATTACGTTCGATCGTAATTACCTGCGAATACTTGCAGATAATATACGAGTACGAATCGTGACGTCATCCATCAATCAATGTCACGATTCGTACACGAACCGGCCAGCCGCCACCTACGATAGTAGGGGATGATGCGACCTGGCCGTACTTAAACAACGTACGTATTTTACTACGTACGTGTGTTTGTGTGCACCCGCCAAAACCTGTATATAAACTCACAGAACCGGCTCTAAAGTCGCCAGTGTTCGGTTTGGTTTTGGCTTGCCCATACATTTGTATGAAGTGGCTGAACACGCTTAAATTCTGTAGAATTTCCTTCTGGTGAGAATATCTCTCACGACAAGGTATTCCACACAGGTTCTTGAATTAAAGAAATCTATTTATGGATTTAAAACATCAAGTAAATCCTGGTATGATCTCCTATACACAAAAATTAAGGAAATGGGATTTATGAGGATGAAGTCAGATAGATGCTTATATTTTATGAAAAATAATACTGATATTATTACTTGACCTAAGTAGATGATATATTAATAGCTTCAAATACACAGTTATTCATAACAAAAATTAATGAGGAATTAAAAAAAAGTTTTACAATAACAATTATTAACAACCCAAGATTTTTTGTAGGATTGGAAATAAATAGAACAATTGAGAATAAAACCGTAACATTAACACAATATAAACATATAGAAAAAATGGTGAAAAAATATGGAATTTTTTAAACAAAAGTCTCCAATACCCTAATGGAGACAGGTTTAAAAATTGATAAAGTATAAAATGGAAAAGATGATACTGAATATAGGTCTATGATAGGGGGGTTATTATATTTAGCCAGACTTACTAGGCTGGACATTCTTTTTCCTGTCCATTTTTTCTCACACTTTCAGAATTCATCTAAAGATTATTTGAAAAATTATGTGCGAAGAATTTTCAGATATATAAACTACAAAAAATTATACTTTAACATACAAATCTGAAGGGGATGGGATACAAGCTTATATAGATGCTTCGTATGCCCCTCAGGTAGATGAAAACATAATAAATATTATAAATTTGCAAAAGGGTAAGTCGATTTCAGGCTATATGATATTCACTAATGGTGATCTGATAGACTGGAATTGTTCCAAACAGACAATCCATGCCTCATCGAGCACCACTGCTGAAATTATAGCCGTTTTTGACACCCTCGATATAATTAAAGTATTGCAATACATGCAACTTGAAATTTTTGGGGAAAAAATAACTATAGACGTAATGGAGGATAGTATATCAATGTAAAAAATATGTTCAGGAGGTAGTCAGAAAAAATTGATAGCTTTGATGATCAAAATGTAACTCGATTTTGGAGGCAATGGAAGAAAAAATAATCCATTTTAGGTCCGTAAGTTCTGAAAATCAGTTAGCAGACATTTTGACAAAATCCTTAGATAGAACAAAATTGGAAAATATAATAATCACAATTCTAGAAAATACGAACATATATATATAATAATGAAAAATACCCATTGTAAAATTACAAGTCGTCCCAAGTCCAAATTGAAGTCGAAACATGACAAAATCATGAAAGAAAAAATACCCCTATATTATTACAAAAGAATACTTAGCTTCAAATAATTTGAGAAAATACTTGTCACAAATAAATCCTCACATCTTTGAGAATTCCAACAAAGAAAACGGCATACAAATTGAGCAAGTCAAATCTCTAAAAATCAAAGAAAAGAAATCTCATCCAACTTCAAACCCAGCGTGAGAAAAATACATATGAATTTTCACAGGATCCAAAAAAGTAAATAGTGAACAATAAATACAATAAAGATAAAATTCCTTCTTACAACTCATTATATGACCGAAAACAAGATTAGAACTCTCGCCTTTCAATATCAGAATATGAATACAGGTAATGGCGCCTCACACACAATATAAAACCACAAAGATAATATTAACAAGAGATGTATATTATTCTTCCATTCTTTGCTTACATGCACACTATCTATAAGATAAATCAACGTAACGTTCAAAATCACATAAACCTTTATATATCGTATCTCTTTTTTTAAATATTTTTTTTCTTTCTCTTTTGCTTCATTCCTTTTTTTGTGAAAGATATTCGAACGCACAATCGAACTGAATGAATCATACGTTACCAATCTTTTTTATTTTTTTTATTTTTTCCTATTTTCTATTTACAAAACTTTTTTTGCATGTTACAATTTTTTATATTTTGTTGGGATACGATTCCCACACAAATTCATAATATAACTTTATGTATTCACAACATTACCTAAAATGTAAGAAAATATCTAATATAATTTTGTGTGTTGCCATGTGGCAGCACTGATTCCCAGCTGGGGAATAATCCGTTAAACAAAACTTCTAGTCTTCTGCTAACTTTTGTACCTTATCAAAATACATTCGTGACAGTTCATTTTGGGTCTTTCATTTTTCAATCCGATCTTCAAATTATTTCCAACATGTTAGCAGAGTACAGAATTGAAAAGTCCTTTTTATTTTAATAATGTGTACCGGTTTTTAATTACTTTCGATTTGTTAATTCAAAGTCTAGTAAAGGGCTATGTCCCATTTAATTTTTGTTGAGGTGAGGTTTAAATACTTTAACCAGAAAAATAAGCACGAACTTCCATCTTGGAAAAAATGTTTAATAACATCAATGTTAGTACAAAGACTGACAAGCGGAGAACATTCTCCGTCGAGTAGTGGCGGAACGAATATTATATTGGCGATCAGTGTCGCCACATGTAAAACGAATAAAGTAATAGAACGTTACATACAGTGTTGGTCATAGTAATATCCCGTGTTTGTGAGGTAGTGAGGGAATCGTATCCCAACACCCCCCTGCGATTCAAAACGGACGCACGAACATATAAGTTTTGAAAAATTCGTCACACATTGTATGTATTTAAAAAAATATATATATAAAAAAAAATTTAAAAATAAGCAATAGCAGTCAAAATTATTACACGTAGATGTCATATACAATTGCTATATATAAAAAATGGTAAAAATAAATATAAATAAATGTGTCGTTGACTAGTGTTATAATATATAATTGATGTGTGGAAGTATTTATTTGTGTTTTATCTTAAATATATTGTGTAATTATCAACATTAGGTATACATTTTACACTATGTTGTTATGTCACGTCTTATCAGTATAGTGTGATTTTAGTTTAATGAAATTATATAAATAAAATGCAGGTCAGAGAGATCAATATCTCCTCATTGTCAGCTGTGGAGAAATAATATTATTATATATATATGTCCCTATAATTAGTCTTGTGGTTTTATATTGTATAAATATTCTATTGGGGGAATCAATTGTCTATATTAGGGAATGCTGATGCCAATAAGAGAGGCAGAGCAGCAACGGGGAACCTATTGAAAAAGATGATGTGAGTTGTGAAGTGACATATGGACCGCTCAGTTTACAATAGGCGCTAAAAGACCGACGCCCATCCGCAGTCCAAACCAAAAATGAAAAAATTTTGAGGGTTGAGTCAATTAAGACTATTGGCCGAAAAGTTGACTTGTCCGGAGTATTCTCATAACGATACTTTGGAAGGTTTTCCGATCAAGTGCTTTCGTTAAAATGTCAGCAACCTGATCGGATGACCTAATATCGTTGAACTTTATTAATTTATTCTGGAAAGCTTCCAAAACTGCATAACATTTGATCGCTAATGACCTGGAGCGTTTCTGGCCTCCCCCAGATGCAATTCTGGACGCTGATATGTTGTCCTCATAGACTTGCACTGGGTCGGTTACAGAGAAAACGCTCTCAGTGAGTCTCCAGATCACGTATACATCGTCTAGTGCGTCATTCAACGCAATTAATTCGGCTGCAGTTGACGACGTTGCAACCGTGTTTTGCCAGTGAACGGCCCAATTTAACAAGTCTCCGTTAACAAAAATCATGTATCCAGTAGTGGAGCACCCTTTCTCCAGATTATTTATATCTATGGGTGAGTCGTCTACGTCGGGTGCATACGACGCATCGACAAAAGCTTTTATATTGGATTGGTCGGAGTGGAAAACCAGAGAGAAATCCCTAGTGGTTTTAAGGTATCTAATGATACGACGAACATAATTCTTAATTTCAGGGTTTGAGGATGCCTGAAACTGCGACAAGTAATTGACGGCGAAGGCAATATCCGGGCGGGTCAGTCTTGCCACATATAGCAAATTCCCAATCATAGCCCTATATTCGGTGTCGTCCAGTCCGTTTTTTGGCTTATTTATTTTTAATCCGGTCTCCATTGGTGTGGAAGACGGATTACATTCTGTCATACCAAATTTTCTCAGAATCTTATCTATATACCTATTTTGTGTTAATATGATTTGTTTCTTTGAAGTATCCCTATTTATTTCGAATCCTACAAAAAAACTTGGATTATTTTCTATTTTTAGAGTAAAATTATTGTTAAAGACATTTACCAAGTCTTGTGTCCACTCGTCGTGGTTCCCAGCCAACAACATGTCATCCACGTAGACTATCAGAAATGCCATAGCACCACTATTATCTTTTTTAATATATAAACATCTATCTATTTTTGATTGTGTGAATCCTGCTTGAATTATAGTTAAATTCAGTAGGTCATACCAACTTTTTGAAGACGTCTTTAGTCCATATATGGACTTTATTAGTCTCAGGCAATTATTCTCACCTAGTTGGCATCCCTTAGGATTTGATATATATATAGGATATTTTATTTGTGAATTCAAAAACGCAGTTTTTATATCAAACTGTGTTATGTTTAAATTATATTTGTTTGTTATAGACAGTATCCACCTTATTATCCAGTATTGGACCACCGGGGCATACGTTTCTGTTAAAGAATAGTGAGTTGGATCTTTAAAACCTCTCGCAACCAATCTGGCTTTCGGTATATGAATGCCCTGGCTGTTAGGTTTTGTGGTAAAACACCACCTCGTATCCACTAACCTCACATTTCTTTCTTTGGGAACGACCTCCCACACGCCCATATCAGATAAAGACCTAAGTTCGTCGTCAATTGCTTGCTGCCATTCTTTGTTAAACGGATTATTTTCTACATCCTCCCATTTTTGAGGGATGTGATCCTCAATATAGTTTTTATATCTTGATTTAAATAAGTTTAATATTACGGGCGTTTCTATTATATTATTATTTACCTGTATTATTTCTTTATCAATATTTATATTATCTATTTGTGTTATATTCCTCGCTTCATCGAACCTGACGTCGCAAGTGACATGCGATTTGTCTATTAATGGGTCCCTTATACAGTACCCACTATTTGTGTATCCTACGAATACTCCTTTTTTGGCTCGTTGTGTGAGTTTTGGATGTTCGCTATTTGTTTTCTTTTTTTTATTTCTTGTGGCTTGTTGTTGGCGTACTTCCATAGGAATATGTCTATAGGCGAGAGACCCAAAAACTCTCATATTTGATAAGTCTGGTTTTATGCCATAGAACATTTCAAACAGGGTTTTACTATCTTTGTTTGCCCTAGTTGGGCTCCTATTTATGACATATACCGCCGTTAGGACAGCCAATGACCAAAATTTGAAGTCCAAATTGGAGTCAAACAGCATAGCTCTAGTTCTAGCCATGATCGTTTGATTCTGCCTTTCGGCCATCGCATTCAATTCCGGTGAATACGGAACAACCGGCTCGAGGCTTACACCGTTTTCCTCACAAAATGTCTTCATATGTATATCTAAATATTCTTTTGCATTGTCACATCTTAAAGTGGCAATGGGTTGATCAGGAAATTTTGATTTCAGTTTTGTATAAAGTTTTTTAAACTCCTCACACACCATTGACTTTTTTTCTATGGTGGAGACGAAAGTATATTTCGTAGCATGGTCCACAAATATTAACACGTACTTTTCACCATATATTCCTGGTGAGAAGGGGCCCATTGTGTCCAACGAAACGAGTTCTAGCTTCCTTTCGGGTCTGGTCCTAGTACCGTTATGCCCCAATCTTTTTGAATTGGCCTTAACGCATACCTCACACAAACTAAACTCATCATCTCGGAACGTGATTCCATTCAGAATGCCTCTTGAGACTTTTGTTAATAACTTTAAGTTTTTACCAGACAGATGTCCCAATCTCTTATGCCATATCATTTTTTTTATCTATTTTTGGCCTTTCTATATCCTGGCTTACTTCTTGATTATTATCTATTATGTTATTACTATTTATTATATCATTATTATTGACACTTACATCCTCATTCGGTCCTATATCACCTACATTCATCTCATTATTCTGTGGTTCATTATTACTATATTCGTCACTGACATTTATTATGTCATTATTATTTATATTATTTTGTGTATCATTATTTGTATTCTCTATATCCTCCTCCACTCCATTCTGACTCTCCTCGATAATTTCTTCCTCTATTTCATATTCCATCCATTCATCTTGGGAATTTATATTAGGCATACACGCCAGTTTATTTGATTTATTATTATAAGGACATATTTTATTTAAATCATCCTCTTTATCTATAATATTGACCATTGATTCCGGTACGATTTTGTACTTAACCATGTATACCCCCTTGATTTTTGGGGCTGAAAATATGACTTCATTTGTCCCACGGACGTATATGTGCGCTGCAGAAAAATTTTGGTCTATTCCCAGCGCTCTATTTTCCGTTATTTTAATACCTGACATTAGGTCTACATTAAGTGATGGTACATAATGAACATTTTTTAATCTTATTACGGTTTGGTTTCTCTTCGAATTTTCCACCCTGATAAACATTGTCCCTATATGGGTGGCAATCAGTAAGGTGTCCTGGATGGCACATTCTAACTCGATTGGCTTTTCCAGCATTATAGGATTAGATAATTTTGATATATCAGAGATTACGTGAGCCACAGCTCCCCCATCCAACATTATTCTCTTAGTGAGAGGAACATAATCGGAAGCTAACTCTTGTTCGATGTTATCAGGTTTATTAATTTATTATTAGTATTGTTATTCGGCTCTTGGTCCCTATATCTGATCATCATTGACCATTGCACATCATGTTCCTTTTTATTCTTATTATTATTATTATTCTGATTATTTCGTCCGTATCTTGTATTTTGTGCAGGACCATCCAATTTTTCTTGGGGTTTTATGCCCTCTTTATTTGACGGACATACCTTAGCTATGTGCCCTTTGCCATGGCACTTAAAGCATACTACTTCATTCTGATTTGGCAAATTATTTTGGTTTCGGTTATTATTATATTTTCCATTATCGTAATTATTATTATTATTATGAGGCATTTCTGACTTTTGGTTACTATTATTATATGTCATTTTCCCCTGATCTACATTTTGATTATAATTTTGATTCCTATTTGTGTTGTTGTTTCTGTTATAGTTTCCTCCAAATTGGAATCTTTGATTTCTACTATTATAATTAAAATTACGATATCTATTATTATTATATTTCGACTTCTTCTCGTCGTACAACCTGTCCGATCTTTCGATCAACATCGCATGAGGGGTCTCTATTGTTTTTTGATCTTGGCTTAATGTATTAAATTCGAGCCTTGTCATGTCGTAATCCATATTTAAAGATATCAGGAGTTGCTCTATCTCCTCCTGTTTGTCCAAACTTTTTCCGCAGTCCCTTATTTTCTGGGCCGCCCGAGAAAACACATCCAAATAGCTTCTCATGTTACCTTCACTACTAAATTTTAACCTCTGAAAGGCCTGCTTCGCATTTATATATGTGACTTGCGTGCAGCTTTTGTACCTTTCATCTAAGACCTTTAAAATTTGATTTATAGTTTTCAAGTCTTTTACCCTTTCTATCAGCTCATTGTTTAATCCCTGATAAATCAATGCCTTGCCTTTTTCTTGGTTACGAAAATATGCCATCCTATTCGCCGGGCTTGCATTTCCGGATTCCGGGTTTAAAAAAATGTTCAATTCCAACCCCAAAAATAGCACTTTGGTTTCAACATCATGCATTACTGGGTACAATCCCTCTGCATACAATGTTGAAACCATCGTGGTCCTCCAGGCATCGTAATTTCTCCCATCAAAAACTTTCTTTGTGTCAAATCTCGACATTTTATTATTATATATCGATTATTCGGGAGTTTATGCCCTACCTCAGAAACACGAGATCTTAAAGTTAAAGGGTAACACGGTCTTAACCGCACGATAATGCAAAACACGGTCTCAGCCGCTCGATTTGGGAATGCAAATTACAAAATATTATATTATAATTATCATAAATTGGTCAATATTCTAAATTAATTCTTACAATATGTTCTGCCGACGATGAGGTGATCTCTCCGCCGTTGTTACTGCTTCTTGAGCTGTCAAATTACTGTGATTTTTATTTGTCAAAAAATATCCAAAGTCAAGTCAAATGAATTTTCAAATTTTATTTTCGATCGTCGATCATTCTATTCAACATATAAAAGTTCGAATTAATATACAATGCAAAAATATTCAACAACTGTGAGATAGTGATTACTGAAAGAGAACAATTTATCAATCTATTATTCAATGTTGACCTGAAAAAATCTGTCACTTGTGTCAATGTTTGAAAATGAGTATTCCTTTGTTGGATTCGATAATTCTCATCCAACAAAGATTTACTCTTTCGTTCAATTTCCAACCAACAAGATAAAATATGAAGGCTATCAAAAACCACCTTTCATGTTTCGACTTTGTTTAATTTTCTGGTTGAGAATTTTCCTGAAATATACTAAAATGTTGTATTAATTTATTTGTAATATTAAATTTTTACGTTAATTTTGGGCCAAATCACACGAAAAACACTCAAATTAACTTAAATTTTTTTACTTATCTTAAGTTTCTGCTTCTTTTTCGTGTTTTTCCGAAGTCTTCCTTCTGCTTGCTCAGCCAGATGACACCAATTTTCGACGATTTCCACTCAGCAATCTTCGATCTCCGCTGTTTCAATCTCCAGAACACAGCACGAACAACTGCCAACCGTTTTTTACTGTGTGCGCTGGTCTACCAAACCATAGAATTCTCTCGAATCTGACTTGTTTTCTCCAGACTTTTGACTTTGACGTTTTCACAGGCGCCCAAGATTTCACTGTAGTTTTCATCAATTTTACTTTTTACCTTTAATTCATTTAATATTCGACTTTTTTAACTTTTCCAGGATAATTCCTTTAATCACTGGAACCGAACTTTGCGTTCACAAACTTTTAATTATCCTTCCACTTTGCATGGAGGTATTTCACAATACTAAATTTTTCACTTTTGCGTGACACATAAACTTTTTACTTTTGACAAATTACACGATTAATACGAACACATTACGATTCACGCACTTATTTTCACTGGTACGCAGCTCTGGCTACCATGTTGAGGTGAGGTTTAAATACTTTAACCAGAAAAATAAGCACGAACTTCCATCTTGGAAAAAATGTTTAATAACATCAATGTTAGTACAACGACTGACGAGCGGAGAACATTCTCCGTCGAGCAGTGGCGGAACGAATATTATATTGGCGATCAGTGTCGCCACATGTAAAACGAATAAAGTAATAGAACGTTACATACAGTGTTGGTCATAGTAATATCCCGTGTTCGTGAGGTAGTGAGGGAATCGTATCCCAACAATTTTTGCTTAATTTTTCATGAAAAAATGTTGGCAAATGGCCGTTAAAATACGAATCACAAATGATTCATAAGTGAAGTGAAAAAATCAAATTTTAATGAGGTTTGCTCAAATTTTTTAATCAACATAAAATCAAATGCGGACAGGTACAAATCAATGGTCACTGACGTTGAGTTCAAAATGTAAATGCTGAAAGAAAAAGATCAACTTTTAGCCAAATCTAAGGAATGGGAAACCTTCCAATTATATTAAAAACAGTTGGATAATTTTCATGTTTCACTGATTTTATGGTTGAGAATTGTGGTTTTCAGTTTCTTCAACTGTGAATTTGCATTTCATTAGATCTGGTATCATTGGAAGTCGCGTTTTCATCGCCTTTGGACTTACCAACAGGCCAGGGATCAAAGAAAATCATTTAATAAGTTTGAAAATTTATTTATTAATTCACTTTGTGCGTTATTTATTGTGTGTTTTTTAATAATTTCGGCGTTAAAGCGTATTTTTAGGTGCATATTTTCGTAAAACATCGCCAAAATTCCATTGTTCATGTTCAACTTTAGTATGAGTTAGAACTTGAACAATTTTGGAAAATTTTCTTTTGTTCAATTATATAAAATACTTGATCTGGTTATCGAGATAGAGATCTTGTACAAGGTTGAATACTTGTTACAATAGCTAGTCTCGAAGACAAAATTGATTTATGATAGCAATTCTGAACTTGAAATTGTTTCTTTGTTGAACACTTAGACAATACTTGATATAATTAATTTGAATCTTTATTTTTCACAGTTCGATAAGTAACATACCCTTATTAATGGTCACTGAGTACTTTCGACTGCAGATCCACTCACAAATAATTGAAATTTAGTGAAGTTGGAATTTTTTATTTTCAATCATAGAATTGGTTTTGAGTGATTTGACATCGAACTTTTTCGGTCATTTAAAGCATCAAAAACGGATTCGACGTGATATGGAGGAGAGATTTCAGCAGTTAAAGTAACTATATAATTGAATTTTTAATTTTATATCGATATTTTTTAATTAGATCGATCTTTTTAATATTATTTTGCATCTCCCATTGCGCGGTTAGGCCCGTGTTTTGGCATAATCAAGAGGTTGAGCCCGGGAGACCCTTAATTATAAGTTCTCGTGTTCCGAGGTAGGGTTTTCTCTGATTTTTTTCGCAAATTTATTTTATTGAACGATTCGATATGTCAAGATTTGATTCTAAAAAGGTTTTTGATGGAAAAAATTACGATGCCTGGAGAACTACAATGATCTCCATGCTATATGCTGAAAATTTATACCAAATTATTCATGATAATGAAACCGAATCAATATTTTTAGAACAAAATCTAGATACTTTCCTAAATCCTGAAGCTGCGAGCAGTAACCCTGTCGTTTGTATGCCCTTTTTTAGAAACCAAGAAAAAGGTAAAGCTCTGATTTACCAAGGCTTAAACAATGAACTAATTGAAAGAATTAAGGAACTTAGGACTGTAAATCAGATAATTAAAACGTTAGACGAGAGGTACAAAAGCTGTACCCCAAGTGACTTACATAAATGCTAAGCAGGCTTTCCAAAAATTGAAATATGATAGTAGAGGTAACATGAGAAAATACTTAGATCTCTTCTCTGGATCCGCTCAACGAATTAGAGATTGCGGAAAAATGTTAGAAAAGCAGGAAGAGATTGAGCAACTTTTAATTTCATTAAGTATGGACTTTGACATAACAAGATTAGAATTTAACACTTTGAATCAGGACCAAAAAACTATTGAAACTTTACATGCGATGTTGATAGAAAGGTCTGATAGACTATATGACGATAAAATGACAAATTTCAATAATAATAATAATGATAATAATAATAATAATAATAATAATAATAATAATAATAAAAGAAAATATTATTATCCACCAAATAATAATAATAATAAAAATTTTAGATACCAACCTGGTGGAAATTATAATAAATTTAATAATAATAGAAATTATAAAGCTGATCAGGGTAAAACTTATAATAATAATAATAATCAATTTGCGAATATGCCTGCAAATAGTAATAGTAACTATAATAAAACACAATATAATATGAACAAAAATAATAAATCTTTACCAAATTCTGATAAAATTGTGACTTGCTTTAAATGTCATGGTAAAGGGCATTTGGCCAATGTTTGTCCGTCGAAAAAAGAGGAGTTAAAATCCAAAAATAATAATAGTGTTGATGGTCCTGCACAAAATACTAGATACGGACGTAATAATAATAATCACAATAATGGTAGTAATAGTCAAAATAAAAATAAAAAGGAAAGTGAAGTCCAATGGTCTATGATGTTGCGTTATAAGGATTCTATTAGCAGCTTGAATAGACAGGATAGAAATTTAATAAATATTTTAACAAATAGGAATCAAAATAGGGAATTACCTGCTGATTATGTCAATTTAACTAAAAAAATTATGTTAGATGGTGGTGCTATTGCACACGTAATTTCGGATCTGTCCAAATTATGGAATTCAGTTATGTTGGAGAAACCGTTGAAATTAGAGTGTGCCATATAGGATTTTTATTAGTTGCTACTCACATAGGAAATATGTACATAAGAGTAGAAAATTTAGACAAAAAACAAGTCATACGCTTAAAAAATGTCCATCATGTTCCTTCGTTGAACATCGACTTATTGTCAGGCATTAAAATAACCGAGAATAGAGCGTTAGGGATTGATCAAAATTTTTCTGTTTCGAATATATATGTACGTGGTACAAATGAGGTGCTATTCACCGCTCCTAAAATAAAAGGAGTCTACATGGTTAACTACGAATTAGCTAATGACAAAATAATCCCCGAATCATATGACCACTCAGATTATCTTGAAAAAATATGTCCTTATTATGATAATTATAATAAACTGGCTTGTATGCCAAATATAAAAACACAGGACAAGTGGAGTGATTTTGATATTGAGGAGGAAGTTATTGAGGAAAATGAGGTGGTTGAAGTAGAGAACAAAGTTGGTGTTAGTGATGAAAATAAAGATGACCCCAATAATAAAAACAATCCAAACGAACAAAATTCAGAGAATATATTAAGAAAAAAAAGGAAATAATAACAATAATGAAACAAATATAGAAGAAAAAAGGGATGAAGAATCGAAAGAAAATGAGAGAGATGATATAGGATCTCAAATAATAAATAGTAATCATAACGAAAACACAATAATAAATAAACAACAGGATTCAGAAGAGAGAGTGATGCAATCGACAATAAATAAAAAATTGATATGGCATAGGCGTCTTGGCCACTTATCAGGAAAAAATCTAAAAATTCTTTGTAAGATCTAAAGAGGAATTCCTACTGGAATTAACTTTCGTGATGATGAGTTCCGGCTGTGTGAGACTTGTATGAAGGCCAATTCTAGGCGTCTCAGTCATAATGGAACTCACACACGACCACATAGGAAGCTTGAGATAGTCTCATCGGATACTATGGGCCCGTTTTCACCAGGTATATTTGGTGAAAAATATGTGTTGATCTTTGTAGATCACATGACTAAATATACGTTTGTCATCCCCATTGAGAAAAAATCAATGGTCTTCCACGAATTTAAAAAATTATATCTAAAATTAAAATCAAAGTTTCTGGACTGTCCAATTGCAACTTTGCATTGTGACAATGCCCGTGAATACTTTGACACACAGATGAAATCATTTTGTGATGAAAACGGTGTGACATAGGACCGTATGATACCATATGTCTCTCAATTTCAGTCTACTTCGACTCCCGAAATTAAAAATTACGTTCGGAGAATTATCAGGTGCTTAAAGTCCACTTGGGACTATGCCTTGGTATTTCATTCGGACAAAACACAAATAAAAGCTTTTGTCGACGCATCATATGCCCCTGATGTCAAAGACGTACCTATATACATAAATAATTTGGAGAGAGGGCACTCCATTTCTGGTTACATGATTTTCATTTGCGGTGACTTACTGAACTGGGCCATTCATCGGCAAAGGACAGTTGCAGACTCGTCAACTGCAGCTGAACTTATTGCATTACATGATGCACTTGACAATATCACTGTAGTCTGGAGATTAGTGGAGAGTATTTTTTCTGTAACTAAACCCGTGCAGGTGTTTGAGGATAATATCTCAGCATCACGTATTGCATCAGGGGGCGGTGAGAAGCGATCCAGGTCTCTCGTGATTAAGTGTTATGCCTTGTTGGAGGCTTTTCAACAAAAAATCATTACATTTAATGATATTTGTACATCCGATCAATTGGCGGACGTTCTTACAAAAGCCCTTGATCCGAAAACGCATGAAATTTTAATTTCTGAGATACTCCACATAAGTCAACTTTTTGGATAATTTTTTTATTTTAACCCTTCAAAATTTCTGATGGTTTGGTATTGAACTGCGGACGGATGCTGGTCTTCTAACATCTGTCGTAAACCATGTTGTTCAAAATGTCGTTACACACAATTATTTTTAAGTTTCATTAGGTTCCCCATAGCTGCTCTGCCTCTCTTATTGGTATCTAGTATCCCTTTATCTTTCCATTGATTCCAACAATAGTCTATATCCTTATACTCAATCCTCTCCCCACACGAAAAAATTTGATATATATATTTTTTAATTTTTAAGTTGAACATATTTAGATTTTCTCCGACCATATAATGGTAAGAATGCTGATATTGATGGATAACCAACTTTATATTATATATTATATTTTTTTAATAAATAAATACCTATACCATAAAAAATTGAAATTACCTATGTGTACACATTACTAACCTATCTCACAATTGATATTTTATTTTTTATATTTATATGTGAACTGTTTATATTAACGATCATTATATATGTAATTGTGACTTACTAATAACGTTTTGTTATATAACACTAAATGTTTCATTCTTTATTTTTATTTGTGATTCACCTATATGTTTACCATCTTTTAATTTTTTTTATATAAAATAAACACATTCGGTGGTGTGGAATCATTGGGGGTGTTGGGATACGATTCCCACACAACCTCACAATATAACTTTATGTACTCACAACGTTACCTGAACTGTAAGAGAATATTTAATACAATCTTGTGTGATTCCCAGCTGGGGAATAATCCGTTAAATCAAACTTCTAGTCTTCTGCTAACTTTTGTACCTTATTAATATACACTTGTGACAGTTCATCTTTGTTTCTTGCATTTTTCAATTCGATCTTCAAATAATCTCCAACAATTTTTCAATCCTATCTTCAAATTATTTCCAACATATTTATTGAAATTAATTTACTTATATTGAATTATTTATTTATATTTTTCTTTCTCAAAGTGCAGCAATTACCAAAATTATTTTTACATTTTATTACCATTTTTTATATATGTACCTCCATCCTTTTATTTTTGTAAATTTTTATAACATTTTAATCACATTTTTGTATACATTCAATGATCACGATGATGAAAAATTTGAAACAATAAAATTTCAGGGGGGTGTTGTAACGTAAATCCCACCCCATCTTATTCTTCATCATCATCATCATCATCATCACACTATATATATATGTCATACATTCTACTTCACTCACAAATTGCTACCCCTACTTTTGGTTATCGCTAACTGTTAGATGTCAGTAGTTGGTACTACTGCAATCAAGATTTCCCACAGTCAAGTTCTCGTCATTTTTATCTGTGTCTTTATATCACTTTCTGTTTTCGGGTCAGGAGGTGACGCTCATTCAACTTTGTTGTTTTCAATATGGCGATACTTTATTAATATGTTTCGTTTTTACAATAAATTAGTTTTCTATTATTATAGTGTTCAAGTTTTATTTATGAGTTAAATCAATACAATTTACGTTTAGAATTGAGATAGTTGTTCGTAATTAATTTCTCTTCTAAATATAAAGCTAATGCTGTGCTTCGCCATCATATACGATAACATATTTTATTCTCATATATGTTTTTAGTCTGCATAATAAATTCTTAGTGAATTGAAGTCTCGAGTTCTTTTTTGGTCCTCACATGGCATACCTCACATCAGAAGTGATGTGAGGCGGTAAGTATGAGGAATGAAAATGAGTAAGAGAGAAGTATTCACGACAGAATTTATTAGCAGACTAAAAATATAATTTCAAGTAAAAACGCAATGGCGAAGAAACAGCATTATCGGTAACAGAAAGTACAGGAAGCGATTCGTGATGAGAGTGCACGTGTGACATATATATATATATATATAGATTGATGTGATGATGATGAAGATTGAGATAAGGTGGGATTTCGTATCAACACCCCCCTGAAATTTTACCATTCAAGTTCTTCATCTGTACGATCGCTGAAATTTAATATATTAATTCATATAAAAGGAACATAAAAAATTAGATATTGTAATAACATGATGTTTGAAAGAAAAATATGGTAACTTTAGGTTTCGAAAATAATTTTGTTTGCTGTGCTTCGAAAATAATTAAACGAATATAATAAATAATTAAATCACATGCATATGAATATTTAAGTAGTATATGTATATATAAAAAATGGTAAATGGTAACCTGTAAAAAAAATTTATGATTAAAAAAAATAAAAAGAATAATTGGTAACATGCAAAAAAAATTATTTTGTGTATATAAATGACTAATATATGATTCATTGTGGCGTGTGTAGTGGCAGAGACACTACAAGTTTTGGTACTTATATATTAAAGTGGTTTTACATCCAAGGGACTATAAAAATATCGTCGTCACACTCCTTTCACGCACCTCTGGTCTCTCCTGTCGCGCAACGACAAATGTTGGCGACCTCCTCAGCCCAGTAACTCGTCTACCTACATTTCTTCGGTAGACGAGTTCCCAGCTTGCCCGCCAGGCGCGCATGAGATTGTGGGCGGAGCCCACAATACTGGGGGCGGTGTCCATGGCCAGTCTTCCAAGACTCACTGCCCTGTAGATCTGTAAAAAAGTATAATAATTTTCATACACACACAAGTACATACATGTCGTTTATTATAAAAGTATAAAAAAACAGAACAAATTGTACTTATAAACTACTGAATAAATATTTACAATATTTACAAAGTCCACAAATCTTTGTATGAAGAAAAAAATTTATGTTTTATGATTTTCTTCCAGTTGAGAGTCAATTATTGGCTCTCAACTGTGATTTTGGTAGCGGTTATTTACCAATTCTACATTTTTGTAGAAAAGTTGTAAAGCTTCGGCCTCAGCTTGAGCTTCTACCAGATTATTAGACTCGATGCCAATGGCATCCAATCTCCATAAATTCTCAATCTCTTGAGGATTATTAAAGAATACTGGTGTGAAGACTTCATCAACTGCGTTTTGATTTGGGATGATCCCTCCTAACATATGTCCGAACTCAGTCTGTATTAGTGTGAGAGTTGGTGAAATGTGATGAATATTTGTTACAAATGACCACATATAATCATTACCTAATAATAGGTCAATCGTATGCTCCTCATCAGTTTTACAAAAATTTATTTTCGAATACTCAGAGAATTTTTTATAAAATTCTGACAAATTTGGTTGATTCAAATTTTGCGTAATCTTATTTATAGTTTTCGCTGTTATTTGAACCACTATACCACTTGGTGTCAAAATTTCAAAGTCCACTAAGCTTGATTTGAAAATATTTGAAGTTTGGTTTTCGACACCTTTAAGTCTTATTATTTCTGTTTCATATCCTTTTAGTTTTAAGGATGTGAAAGCGTAAGACTTAGTTATAAAGGTTTCGACACTACAACAATAAAAAAATCCCGTTATTTTGATTGGTTCTTTTAGATATTGGGAACGAGCATACGATTGAAATACAAGAAAAGTTGAGCTTTTCTTGTGTTTAATGAAAGATAAAAAGTACTCACTGCTCACTGGTAAGCACTCCTTTTGATTTGCGCTGATTTCTGGCAGCATCCTGGCCCTCGCCACTTCAGAATCTGGTACGTTCTGTTGAAGATATGATTTATTAGTATCAAAATCATCATGTTTTGAGACTTTATCAAAATCACATGTTTTCTTACTTAATGCTTCCTTGCGCTGGCGCAGTTTATTGTACCAGGCCTCCATATGCTCCTTGTAGATGGGATAAGGAGCATTTGGACACAAGTTGCTATGATGTTCGACTGATAGGCAGTCGAACCATTTGCAGCAGGCAGCTTGTGGTTGTATGGCAGGTTGCGCATTTGGTACACAACCTCCTAGCCTGGTACTCACGTTGACGCTGGGGAAGCGTGTTGAAGCGAGGGTTGTAACAGAGAAACGCCGGGTGTTTCTCATTGCAGAACAAGCATGCTTTTTGCGGGATGGCTGGCATGTTCAGGATACTTTTTGGAGTATCCTGAGCGTTCCACATTTCTTTGTTCTGTTCTCTACGTGCTGAAACAGAAGAACGGTTGGGAGACTTTGATGAGTTTCCCTTATTACTGTTTGAGCACTTATTAAAATTTTTGGGATTAGATTTATTTTTTCCCTTTGATTGATCGTTACCTTTTGAGAAGGTAGCGGCTATAAATCTTGGACTGCCTTTAGGTTGTCCCTGATTATTTCTCCTAGAATTTGAATTGGGGTTATGCTTTTTGTCAAACATTTCCTCAATTTTTATAAATTCCCTGATTGCCAGAAAGAGATGAGAGACATGTCTTTCGTTACTTTTGAGATGATTTCTGTATGATCTCGGTGGGAATTTTTTAACAGTGTCGTTGAACAATTTCTCTTCGTCTACTACCATGGAGACCTGCCAATAACGATCAATCAACACTGCAATTCCATCCATACCATCTTGGATGGATGAAAGTCCGTTTGTAGTGTTCGGAAATTCAGTAATTTGGTACCATATTTCCGCTCTGACCTTACTTGGGTCCCCAAACCTATCATGTAAAAATTGCAGACGTTGTTTGTAGCCAACGTCATCAGGTGCAAAGTGTTAGAATTTTTGAACTATGTGTTTAGGCATTGCTTGCTGAAGCAATTTAATTTTTTGTGGGACTGCAATGTCCGTACGAAGATGTACGTACATTTTAAATCCCCTAATAAACCCTGGATAGCTAAGAATCGTTCCATCCCAATCATCTATATAATATTTGGGTGCTTTCAGGTTCATAGCTGCTTTTTCTGGGTGAGTGTTCGGGTCCAATTCCCAACAACGGGGTATTGATTCCGGTATATTTTTGTTAACAGGTGGTTCAAAATTGTTCCCTAATATAGGCCTGGGGACCAACTCAGTTACTGAATAATATTGATTTTGATCAACTGCGTTTCTATTGGGAGATACGCAATTGTTATTAACCGGTTCGAGTGGAATGGTATTACAGGAGTGGTGTTGATGGAACAAGCACATATTCGTTTATGTGCTGGTTCATCTACTTTGTCCTATGAAGAATCCGTGCGATTACATTTTTCGTATTCGTGCGGGTTGGATAAAGTAAGTTTTTCATTACCTTTTTGGATTGCTGGCCGCACGATCTCATCCCAGAACTGGTCCAGATTGAGTCCATATTCCATTTCAACATGTTTTACCATGTCGGAACGGTCTCGCTGGATTCTCTAGATCTTGTTCTCAGCTGGCTCCAGTCGAAGATGGTCGCGAGCTGCTCTAGCTGCAAAATCCTCCAGCTCTTTCTTTCTGCGTTGCTGTTCCTGCCATTGACGCTCGAGCCGCTGTCTCTCCAACCACTCTCTTTGCAGGCGTTCAGCTTCTTGTTCTGCTTCGTCAGCTTGTTTGTCACTAGGCAAACGCGCTGTTGTTTCCCCACCACCAAGCCCTACTTGACCCCATGTTGATGGGGTTGGTTCCTCGTGACTTTGTTCCAGGGAACTGATCGGCATTGGTGATGGTGTCGGCTGCAGAACTGGTGCCATCAGTGGAAATTTTACTTCAATTTCCCCTTGGTTGGCACGCAGTTTGAGGGTGTTCGCCCTGGCCAGGAGTATTTTGTTTTTGTCGACTCCTGGTGGCGGATTCATCAGCTGCTCGATTACTTGAGTGATCACCGGCAGCTGTTTTTGGGCCTGAACTAGCGTCAATTCAGGCTCATTGATCATGTTGTCGAGTTCTATTGTATAGAACCCGGCAGTTGTTATCGAATCCAGGTAGATCTCGATTCTGGTTTCAAAATTGTCGACCTCTTGCATGGATCCCGTGCTGTAGTGTGACTCGCCACTTGATGCTTGTGACGGGTCTATTGTGGCCTTATATCGGGCCGATGCCTCAATCTCCCTTTCAATATCTTCGTGATGAAGACCGTGTCTACTGGCAATTACTTTTGCCAGTGGAGCGTTGGCGAGGACTGGTGACATTGGGGTATTCTGGGGTGCTGGTGGAGTCGTGTTTGGCTCTGGTACAGGGGCCACCAAATGAGTTGGTGGCATGTCTGCAGGTGGTGGAGGTGCTGGTGACGAATCCATGGGTGTTTCGTCACGTTGCATTTTAGATTCTGTTGGATGAAAATATTAAAAATTATTACACTTTTTCATGTTTAGTTTTAATTTTTAATATGTTGCTACATGTATTTTTATTCTTGACTTTCGAAATATTTTCAAAGTTTTATTTTAATTTTGAAAATTTTGGTGTGACCCGTGGGCGCAATGAGGGTTTCCCATCATGTGTTGCGATCTGTTTTTCGAACATTGAATATTTTCAAAGTTTTAATGTCAATTTGAAAATTTTGGCGTGACCCGTGGGCGCAATGAAGGTTTCCCGTCACAGGTCGCGGTCTATTTTCGTAATTATTGATTATTTTTCTAAGTTTTTTGTTTTAATTTTGAAAATTTTGGCGTGACCCATGGGCAAAGTGAGGATTTTCTTTCACGGGTCGCGATAGTTGTTCCTAAATTACGAAATTATTTGGTGATGCAGACGAAGAAGAAAAAAAAAGGTAAGATTTATTTTAATAATTTTTGAATTTATTATTTATCAATTGATATTCAAAAATTTTTGCATAACCCCCTAAGCGTAATGAGGATTTTTGATCGTAGGTCACGTTTATTTTTATCAACATTAAATTATTTTCAGTGTTTTATCAGTTTTGAAAATTTTGGCATGACCCCTAAGCGCAATGATGGTTAATCATCGCGAGTCATGATATAATTTTTAATGCAACATAAAAGTTAAAAAATATTTCCAAAGTATTTTTATTATTTTGAAAATTTTGGCGTGACCTGTGGGCGCAATGATGTTTTATCATCGCGGGTCACATTTGATTTTTAAATTTTGTGAATTATTTTCAAAGTCCTAGGTTAACTTTAAAAATTTTGGCGTGACCTGTGGGCGCAATGAGGCTTTCCCATGATGGGTCACGATTACTTTTTCAAAGTCTCGATAGGCTTTGAAAATTCCATAATTAAAATTGTGAGTTATTCAACATTGACGAATTGACGGTTTTTATCGTTTTTCATTGCATCTATTGCCTTACTTCGAATATTAATTTCTCTAGTATTCGACGTATTTGAAAAGATGATGGTAATGTGCGATGAAAAATGTTACACGAGACACTAGTTTAACATAGTTAATTATTTACGTTAAATTATTTTTGAGTACGTACAATATTCAAATTTATTGTACGTACTTTTTCGCGTGAAAATTAAATACAAAAAATTATTTTAAACTGTAATGGCGTAATTCGAAGACAAGAAGTACTCGAGATATGACCTCAAAAATTCTTTTCCAGTTTCCGAGGACATTTAATTCATCATGAATTTTATCCCTTGATAGTTCTGAACATGTTCAAAATTGCTCAGGACTAATTGTACGGCACTTTATTGTCTTCGTAATTCTGAATTTTTAAGAAATTCAAAATTATATTACGCGAACGAATTTTCGCACAAGTCGTAATAAATGAATTTTTACGACTTACCTTCTGGACTTTGTTGATTTCTCCTTATAGAAGAGGGATGACCAATAGATTCCTCTTCTTTTTTGAGGAGATGATGAGGTTGGAGCTTCTCCGAAAACTGCGACGCTCTTGTGGGTTTTCAGCTTCTTTAAGTAAGTTGAAAATTTAAAACGTGGTCGAGAATTGCTGTCAGATTCTTGACCACACGAACACGATTTTTCAGTAAATTTTTCTGAAAAGTTTTTGATACACTTTTGTGTAGCGCGAATTATTAAGAAACGAAATGCAAAAAACGCCAAAAATACTAAAAACACAAAAATAACGCACAAGATAAAATCAGGATTGATCCCACAAAACATAATGTTCGCACTTCAGTTGTCTAAAAAGGCAATGAAGTTAACTGCGACGTAATTTTGCTAGATCCTGTCTAATCATGTGATTTGATTCACTCGTTCATTCCCTGCTGGAATGAAGGAGCCTATTTTTTATCTTTGTGTGTGTGTGTGCAGGGTTCTTCCATTGCCTTCAATGTAAGAATCTTTATATTGATTGTGTGTGTGTGTTTGTTGATCATCAACACATACACAATAACAGGTTGTAGATAGGGATATTTTGTATCGGCCGTATCTACTTTGTATGAACAAAAGACTTTGCTTCTCGTCTTTTTTTTGTTTGTTTTTTGCCTGTCGTATTTATTGCTATTTAGACAGCCGATTTTCTAGGAATCCGATGTCAGCAGCATATATACGATATGTATTCGGCAATTGTAAAAGAGGTTGCTATTTTTTTTTTTTTTTAAAAAACCTTTTTCACATTTACATCTTTTTTAAGGTTGACGTATTTTTTATTGACCTCCGTTGGATAGCAGGTGCCTGGACTCGGCCGTTTTTACGGTCGAGTTCAATGATGGTATAGGCATGTGTTCTTTTATGAACGCATGTTTGTATTTATATTGAATTCTTTTATTAAGAATTCAATAGTTTGAAATACTGGGGGCGGCTAAAAATTTTCTCCAAGATAATTTTTAGCCATTTTGTGAAAGTTGACGGCAAATCTTTTTGTTGTGAACAATATATTTATGATTTTAGGCCGATGGAATTTTTATTGCATCGGCTTATAAAGGGCGTCTCTAATGCCTATTGAATTATCGGATCATGTATTGATTCGAGAATTTTTTTTTTTTTATAAATGGTTATTTAGAGACGTATTATTTTGCCAGTTGATTTTTTCGTAAAATCTACTGGTATAGATATTTCTATTGCCTATTAGGTTTTCGAAGCAATTTCTGCCTTGAAAAGCATATGTATAGGTACCATGTGTATTAGGTATGTAGAAATATATAATTTAACAATGATATTTCATTGATAAATTTTCGTAGGCTAAATAATAAGTACGAAACTTTATCAAGTTCGTTCTTTTTATTATTTTGAGGAGATCTTAATCATTTCTAAGATCACTTTACCGCTGCTAGTCGAGAGTTATTAATCCAACTTTCGGCTAAAGTTACGTGTTTTTTATTTATTTTGAAGATAAAAAAAATGTATTATTTTATTTAATTTTTCGAAGCTAATTTGTAGTTTTGAGAAAAAAAAATACCGCAAAATTAATTCCTATAATAGGTATCAATTCTGTTTGCGAGTGGAAGCGTAGTAGGCAAAGTCAAGAACAGATTCTATTTAAGGATCTGTTTCCATTTCGTACCAGGAAAAAATTAAAAGTCATCAGAGTTTTAATTTTAGAGTTTCTAATTGGGATCAGATTCTATAAGAAAGGATCTGATTCGTGTATAAAAACTCCCGATGCTCTTGCTACCATGTAGTGGCAGAGACACTACGAGTTTTGGTACTTATATATTAAAGTGGTTTTACGTCCAAGGGACTTTAAAAATATCGTCGTCACACTCCTTTCACGCACCTCTGTTCTCTCCTGTCGCGCAACGACGAATGTTGGCGATCTCCTCAGCCCAGTAACTCGTCTACCTACATTTCTTCGGTAGACGAGTTCCCAGCTCGCCCGCCAGGCGCGCATGAGATCGTGGGCGGAGCCCACGATAGCGTGTGCTCGAATAAATTCTCAAACATTTACGAGTGTAAAGTATGAAATGAAAAGAGAAAAAATGAATTGAAAGGAAATAAAATTAACAAAAGATTTTAAGATATACGATTGTGCATAAGAAACGTTACGTTTTACAATCTTATCAAGTACGTTGGCATGCAATAGTATGAAATGATAATATATGTTGTCCGTTAACTTTATCTTTTGCATTTCTCTTTGTGTTTGAAATGGCGTGTAACATGTTTATTTTTGGATAAGGCAGGCTATTCGGTTAATCTTTATTGAGGTTTTGTAATGAGTTTTTATCTCTCGCATATTGTTAACGTTTTCCTTTCATAGGATCTGTGTGAATTTTTCGTGTATTTTTCTCATGCTTGTATTAAGTTGCATGCTATTTCTATTATTAGCGTTTATAGGGTTTATACTTGCTCAATTTTAATTCTGTTTTCATTGTTGGGTTTGCAGCAAAATCGAGTATCTATTTTTGACAAGTATTTTCGAGTGTATTTTTTCTTTAAGTATTATTTGTGAACAATGTAGGGGTATTTTTCTTGTACAATATGTTTCATGTTTGGTCTTAAATATTTGACTTGGTACGACTTGACTTTTTGGACATGCATTTTTCTTAAATAAATGTATATAATATTATGTGTACAAATTCGTATTTTCAAGAATTTTGACTATTAAATTTTTGAATTTTGTTCTGTCTAAAGATTTTGTAAGTAAATCTGCAAGCTGATTTTCAGAATTGACAGATCTAAAATGAATTATTTTTTCTTCCATTGCCTCCGAAATTGAGTAGCATTTTATCATAAGTGCTCTCGAATTCTTTTGGCTTCCCCCAGAGCAAATTTTTTGAGTTGATATATTATCCTCCATTTCGTCTACAGTTATTTTTTCTCCTAAAATTTTGAAATTCATATGTTGTATCACTTTTATTATATCTAGAGTGTCAAAGACTGCTATGATTTCTGCAGTGGTACTAGATGAAGCATGGATTGTTTGCTTTGAACAACTCCATTCTATCAAATCTCCATTTGCAAAAATCATAAAACCAGTAATTGATTTTCCTTTTTGTAAATTATTTATGTCAATATTATTATCATCCACTTGAGGGGCATATGAGGTGTCAATATATGCTTGTATTCCATCTCCCTCCGATCTATATGTTAAATTATAATTTTTTGTGGAGCTAATGTACCTGAATATTCTCCTTATGTAATTTTTAAGTGTATCATTTGAATTATTTTGGAAGTGTGAGAAAAAGTTTACTGGAAATAATATGTCAGGTCTGGTTAATCTGGCTAAGTACAACAATCCACCAATCATCGATCTGTATTCTGTGTCGTCTTTACCATTTTCAACTTTTTCGATTTTTAGGGCAGTTTCCATTGTAGTATTTGTCTTTTTTATTTCCAAAATTCCAAACTTTTTTATCATTTTTTCTATGTGTTTATTTTGGGATAATATTATCGTCTTATTTTCAATATCTCTTTCGATCTCCAATCCCACAAAAAATTTTGGATTATTGATGATTGTAATAGTAAAAGATTTTTCTAATTGTTCATTGATTTTGGTAATTGCCATTTCTGAATTTGAGGCTATCAAAATATCATCTACGTAGCTTAAAAAATATGTAATTTCATTGTTGGTATTCATTTGATACAAACATCTATCTGCCTTAGTTCTTAAGAAGCCCATTTTTTTTATTTTGTAGTCCAATAGGTCGTACGAGGATTTGCTTGACGTTTTAAGTCTGCATATCGATTTCTTTAATTCAAGGACTTGATTTGAATTAATATTTATCCCTTCAGGTTTTTTGACATAAATAGGTTTTATAATGGGAGAGTTCAAATATGTCGTTTTAACGTCATATTGTACAAGAATTAATTTTTGTTTATTAACTATAGAGAGCAACCATCTAATAGTACTTATGGATGATACAGGGCCATGTGTTTCAGTAATATTATATTCAGTTTGGTCTTTGAAGCTCCTTGCTACTAATCTGGCTTTGTGTTTGGGGTTGCCGAACTCATCGTATTTTATTGTAAATATCCATCTTGTATCGATTAATTTCTGGCGATCATAGTCTACTATATCCCAAACATTCATCTCATTTAGAGAATTAAATTCATCATTTATTGCGTTTACCCACTCTGTTCTAAAAGGATTATTGTTAATTTCGTTAAAATTTTTTGGGACAAAATCGTTTATATATGATTTGTTGTAATGAATATTAATATTCATAATTATTGGATTTATTATTTTCAGATCCTGTTCATAATTTGCTGGCTGAATTATTAATTTTCTGTTGGATGTTTCCAGTGATTTGATATTTTGAGGCTCATCTACCCTTACGTCACATGCAATATACAATTTAGTTTCAAATGGATCTCTTAAACAATATCCCGTATTTGTGTATCCCATCATTATGCTTTTTTCTGCTCGGGGTGCCAATTTTGGGTCTATTTTATTTTTTGATTTAGATTTAGCCTTAGTTGCATTTTATTTTCTAACTTCAAAAGGAATGTGCCTGTATGTTAATGAGCCAAATACTTTTAAATTTTTTAAGTTAGGTTTTGTGCCATAAAATAATTCATATGGGGTTTTAAAATCTATATTGGCTTTTGTTAGTGAACGATTTATTAAATAGGCTGATGTAAGAATTGCATATGACCAATATTTAATGTCAAGATTGGCGTCAATGAGCATAGCTCTTACTCTTCTCATGAGTGTCTGGTTATGCCTTTCGGCTACGCCATTCAACTCTGGGGAATAAGGAACTACGTAATCCATTGTGATACCATTTTCCTGACAATAATTTACTATTTTTGCAGCTGTATATTCTTTTGCATTGTCACATCTAATAGTCCCTATGGGGAAATTTGGAAATTTATTTTTCATTGACATTATTATATTTTTGAATTCAGTTGCCACTTGATTTTTTTTTGATATTGGCATAACAAAAGTATATTTTGAGTAATGATCGATAAAGGTTAAAATATATTTCTAATTGGCAATCGATGGTGTGAATGGACCCATTATATCCGAACAAGTTATCTCTAATTTTCTTGATGGTTTTGTTCTTAATCCATTATGTCCTAATCTCGTATTATTTGCAATGCAGCAGATTTGGCAATTTCTAAAATCATCGTCTCTAAAGTTTAAATTTTCTGGAATACCAACAGATAAGTTTTTTAATCTTTGGATATATCGTGCATTCAAGTGACCCAACCTTCTATGTATAATCATTTTTTTATTTAATATATTATTATTATTATTATGAGCATCATTAATACCATCAGTATCATCATTATTGTGTGATTTTTCATCATTTGGTATATTTTTGGAATTATTATTATTTTCACCCTCTCAGATGAATCTGTATTTTCATTTAATATGCTGTTATCGTCAGCTTCTTGTATTTTGAGTTCAATTGAAAAATCCTCCCATTTGTCCTCATTTTCTTGGGTTACTGGGCATATTTTTGTAGAACTATTTAATTCTAAATTAAAATCTTCATCGTTTTTTTTTTTTTCATTATTTCATTATTATAATTATCCGTATTATGATGGATATAAAATATTCCGTTTTCTTTTGGGGCTGTGACGGTTATATATCGTAACAGAACAATCAAATACAAAAGTTAGTTAAAAAGGTGTATTAGACATAAACTTTATGGAAGAGTAACAGTAATAAACATCAAGAATTAAAAGAATAGGTAAGATTGTAACAACATTAAGAAGAGTTAATTAGACTTGAGTAGAATGAATTAGAATTTCTTAGAATGAATGAAACAGTACAAAACATAAGATTATATAGTAAGTAAAAAGAGGAAGGTTCAGGCGAATTTACAGAGTATTGGAGAAGGGTTTTGATCTTATTGGTTTTATAATATGATGCTCGATATGAACATCATCGGGCATATCTCGGGGGCATGGAAAACCTCTTGGAATAATGGTTTCAGAGAAATCATTTTCCAATTTGTTTTCAATTTGCACATGACATGGAACTGTTAAGAGAATTGTTCCAGGATATGATGATATTGTTGAGATTTCAACAGATTTAGAGGATAAAGTATCAATAGCAAATAAACGTAAAGGATTGGTAATTGCAAACTTGTTTTCAGCAAATTGGTGAACTATTGTATTTCCGTGATTAGTTTCACAGCGGAAAGAACATGATTTAAGAATATCATTATATGGCTTACGTAAAAATAATGTTTTAGCACATGAAGAAACTTTGTTGGATCCTCTGTTATCTGGTAGATAACATAATTGTTTTTCTGGGTTACAATAATGTAAATCGGTTCCTGTGATGTATCGTACAGATTCATCATCGGAATTATGGATAATAATTGATGGTTCTTGCTCCCAAGAGCAAAGTTGATTTTTATGGGATTTAAAGGTTAAGGGAATAAATTTATAAGGTTGATAATTAGAATTAGCTTGTTTAACAGGGATTTTTAATTCTATTTCAAGTATATCGTCGTATATATTACAATTAATAAGATCCATATGATAGTAAGTCATAAGGTGTTCGATGGGAATTGTCAGTTCAAGCTTGTTTTTTAACAAGAGGGGGGTTAATTTTAATAGATTTTCATATAGGGTGTTGTTAGATACAACAATTGAGGGTAAATGGTGATCTTTACAAGAATTAAGGATATAGTTTATTTTCATGGAATGGAGCATATACGAGTCGTAATACATTCGAATTGAATTTTTGTAATTGGTGATTTCACCGATAATCCATGATTCTTTTTCGTATTTTGACAAAGTGTTGTCAAGAATTTTTCTTGCTGTGATATAGTCATCGTAAAAATGTTGGAAATTTTTTGATATGGATTTTATATTTCCAGTGATATTTAATAAATCAGAATAGAGCATTGTGTTGGGATTTTAATGAGATTTCGTTTTCTAAGAGGGATTCTCCATCTTTGTAGGTTAAAACTCTACAACAGACAGAAAGAAGATCGCCGAAAAAATCTCTAACTTTATTTAAAGCGGTTTCTCTTTTTATTTGTAAACCATGAGGTTGCGAATAAAAATCTTGAACAGTTGCAATGTTTGAGTGAATCAGCGATTCAAAAAGAATTTTATATTTTTTGCTGACAAGGTGTAATCTCCATGTGAGATCATCCCAATCGCATTTCTTAGTCGAAAGTGAATAAATATTGGTTCTGATGAATTCTGCGGAATTTGTTAAGTTCAACTGAACTGTATAAATAATTGGAACAGTTTGTTGATATATACGTAAACGTTTATATTCTTCGAAATAGGCTCCTGTGGATGCTGTAAATATCGAATTAGGCACGTTGTGCTGATTGCTGATTTTTAATCCATTCGTGACTTTAAATGAAAAAATGGTCAAAAAGATTTGAACAAAAATCCATCTGCAACACAAAATTGCAAATATGACAAAACTTAGAGATGGAGATTTTCTAAAATTTAATTTTTAAGAGATGAAATAAATGATTTTGTACCAAGAATAATTAAATAGTTATTGGAAATAAGAAAGCTGACGTTAGGCTGACATCATTTTTTAGGGAGAAAAAATGGGAAAAAGGGAAAAAATGATGTGTATTTAATCTCAAAATTTTAATCGAAAAATCAGTTCGTCTTTTGCTTTCTATCGAGATTGTATAAACCTTTTTACGTGTCTAAGTCCGTTCAGATATCGTTGGTCGAAATAGTGTATCTATCGCGAATTTTACGTCTATTTCGAACAGCAAGATCGTACTTGTACTTTTTTTCCGTGTTTCGGTTTTATGTTAGAAATTTTTGAATTTTGTTCGGTTCGTGGAGTTCGCATTAATTCCTTGGTACGGGCATAATTAATTTTATTTTTGAAAAAATAAAATTTTAATTTTTTCAATACGAAAAAATTTTTTTAATGAAACCTAAGTTTCAATATTGTAGACGAGAAATTTCAATTCGCTCGGTTATAAATAAGTTGCTAATAGGGAAGATGGAAAGTATCCAAAAGGGATTTAGGAAGATGACGCTTGGGTGTTCATCTTTGAAAAACGAAAATGTAATCAAGAGTGAATTTGAAAAGGCGGTAAGGCGCTTTATCGATCTTAGAGGTGTTCTCGATGCAAAAATATTTCCGAGGTGTGGTATTGCGATGGCCGATGAGACAGTGACTTTCGAAGATGTCACTCTAGATCTCATCTCAGCTTGGATAGGCTGTAGATGCTACCGACGAGTGATATCGGTCATCCATCGACAGGTTTGGACAATGGTGAATTTTTTAATCAACCAACGTGACAAGAGAGCACAATGAGACGTTGGGGATGGACGGATCATATCAATTTTTGTCCTGACAGATGGTTACACATTTCAGATTTGGTGGTCTGCGAGGAAGCAGTGACCTTTGTAAATGGTATGTTGTCATCATTATGTGTTTACTTGCCTGAAGGCATCGAAATAAAGGTTGGGTTGTCTTTCGCTTTGAGTAAAGCTGAGAGATTGACTCAAGAACATGGTGTTCTACTCGCGTTTCTGACAGGTGTGTTAGCATCATTGATTATGATCCAACACAAAACCAATGAAATCGTTGAGTGTCGATTTCTTCACTTGCGTTCTATCAATCTTATTGATATGACACAAGAGTCAAAAATTACACGGTTCAAATCCTTTATTTGGAAAAAGAAATTTACGTCCAGGCTATAGTATCGGACTAGCTACAATCCGCAATAGGATTATAACGCCGTACATAGATAAACGTTATCCCTATATTTTCAATAGCAAGACAAAACTCGAAGACGAGCTCAATGCTTTGAAGTATCGGGACGTTGACTATGTGCCAACTTTCCGTAAACCACAAGTTGATGTTGGTGTTCAGGTGAACTTGACTGAGGAAGAGAAACGTTTGATCGGGGAAACAAATGTACCTTCTATTAAAAAGTGCATTGTTCCGTCGGAAGAAGTTTCTGTTGCACAAGTGAAGCCACTTACACGAGTAGTTCTTACTTGTGTGTCCACCGGGACATCTGATAACATATGGAAAGTGTGAGAAAATACGAACTGCCAACGTATCGAACTACACGAAATACGACGACAAAACCTACACTGATGAAAAGATTGAACGACGACTAGAAACACACATTACGAACACATAAATAAAAAGACTAAATATTCACTATTTCACGAATTTTATTCCACATAATATTAGCGGACATGTTGATGTTACGAAGGTTGATGAGCGACGAGAAGGCATACAAAACATATAATCACAGTTGAGTTACAAACACAAATATCACAGATTAATAATAACAACAAAACAGTGTTGCCACAACATGTGATGTGCGAGAATAATAAGTCAACGTATAATATAATTTGCTATTATTCCCACACACCTCCTCAAATTATATTTATACGATAAAGTCAAAAAAATACTATTAAGCAAATTTTTTAAATTAATAAAGTCATTAAAAACAAAAATGACAAAGGTCAACAATAACACAACGAATTTACAACACAAAAAATATATCAACACAAATGGTAAACATATACAAAAAGTTACATTAATTTTAACAGTTTACAAAACATATCAAATTTGGGCTTCGGGCAGCCCTTCGTGAAAACGTCCCCCAACTGTCGCGAAGTTGGTACGTACGAATACTTAAAATCTATATCTACGTGATTGCACACAAAACGGTACTTTACATCTATATGTTTGGATCTGCGAGTATTCCACTTTCCAGAGTGTAGAAGAGCCAGACAACTCTGGTTATCTTCATAAATCACAGCTCTGTTATTAATCTGAATGCAAAAGTCACTTAACAGATACTTCAACCAGATCGACTCAGTGGTAGCATCGCATATTGCAATCAACTCACTCTCAGTGCTAGATAGTGCTACAGTTGGTTGCTTCTTGCTAGACCAGGACACCAGTGATCCATAAACAAAGACACAGTAACCAGAGATAGACCGTCTTGTGGTGATACAGTTACCCCAATCGGCATCAGAAAAAGTTTCTAAAATATTGCCGTTATTATCATGTTCATTAGAAAATATTAATTTTTTATCTTTTGTGGTAACTAAATATTTAAGTACTCTCAATAAGTATTTATAATGTTCGTCAGTGGCATAACTGGAGAATTGGCTAAAATACGATATTGCAAAGCAAATATCAGGCCGTGATCCTAGCATCAGATACATTAGGCATCCCATGAGCTGTTGATAGTTGTTGTTGAGTACACTATCACACGCATTGAAGTCCCTGTCCAATTGGAGTTTGGGGTCAATGGGTGTGTAGGTCGGTGCGCAGTTATCAATGCCAAAACGCCTACCAACAGACTCAATGAGACCCCTCTGCTCAATTTCCAGTATGCCATCTTCACGATTGTGATTGATATTCAAACCTAGATATTTCTTGACCTTTCCCAGATCCTTACACTTAAACCTTTTATTTATTTCCTTTTTAAAAAATGTGATTTGTGTTTTGTTATTTGAGCTAATCAGGACATCGTCAACATATGTGAGTAAAAAGACTACAGTCCCATCACTTTTATTTTTATATATATATAAGCAGTTATCCGCCGTACTCTGCACAAAGCCAAGAGCATCAAGGAACTCGTTGAACAATTTGTTCCAAACCTTGGGCGACTGCTTTAGACCATAGATACACCTATTCAATTTCAAAACATTATTATGCCTATCAATTTTAGTTTCTATCCCTTCGGGTATCTCAAGATACACATCTTCCAAAAGAATTCCATTCAGGAAGGCACTACATATATCAATTTGTTCTATGTGAAATTTCAATTTATTGCTCACAGCCAAGAGGGTCCTGACAGTCGAAAGTTTCGCCACCGGCACATACACTTCATTAAAATTGAAGCCCTTCTTCTGTTGACATCCTCTGGCAACTAATCTAGGCTTATATAACACTTCATTATTAATATCATATTTTTTATTAAAAATCCACCGACACGTGATGGTGGGGGCTTCCTTTGGACGTTTGGTCGCCCGCCAAGTCTGATTGGAATTCAGGGCACTTATTTCGAAAGAAATAGCATTCCTCCACATCAAACTGTCCGGTGCAGCATTCACCTCCTCAAACGTCAAAGGGACGCCATCCTCAGCAAGATATATATTGCTTGCTACTTCATCACGTTCAGTCGTTTCCTGTGGAAGACAGTCTAAATTCAAGTCACCATCAACTTCAATATTTTCTAAATTTGATTCTGTGACTTCTGTGAAAATATCATCATCTTTAGTATATTTATTTATATTAATATTATCTATTTTATTTTCAAAGAACTCAACATCTCCCGACAGACGTATTTCCTTAGCATTTATATCTAACAATCTGTAACCACATGGAGAATATCCTACCATTATCAACTTTTCACTTTTATTTTTAAACTTATTAGAGTCATGTTTGAATGACAACATATATGCGTTGCATCCAAACGTTTTTAATTTTTTATAATCAAATTGTTCATTAAACCACCTTTCATAAGGAACAAAATCCTTATTTGTGGGGCATCTGTTCACGATATAGGCGGAGCACAATATGGCTTCCGACCATAATATCTTACCAAGACCACTCTCGAATAACAGCGTCCTTGCCCTTTCACATAGCGTCCTGTTCATCCTTTCAGCTTTTCCATTTTGCTGTGGACAGCTGCCAACCGTAGGTTCAACCACAATTCCTTTCTCAGTACAATATGACTGGAAGGTAGTGTTCAAGTATTCTGTGCCGTGGTCACAACGAAGTCTCTTTACATTATAACCGAATTTATTCGAGACCATCTCGTGATATTCTTTAAATTTTGAAAAAGCTTCCGTCTTACTTGTCAACAGGTACACACAACAAAAATTTTAATAGTCATCTATAAATGTCATAAAATATTTCGCTCCTTTATATGCAGGAGGATTTATAGGACCACAGAGATTGGTATGTACCAATTCCAGAGGCTTACTAGTTTTTCGTTCATGCCTCAAGAACGGTTTTCGGCTCTGTTTCCCCATCACACAGGGCTCACACAGCAATCTGTGGTTGGAGTCAACGTTCGGTATTAAACCTCTGTTTGACAACAACTTAACATCGTTCAGGTTCAGATGAGCAAGTCGCCTATGCCACACAGTCAGTGGGCTCGACTCATCCCTCAATGTCAGATTACACGATTGACTAGTCATTTTTAAAAAATCAATGGTGTAAAGATCTGAATTCACGCTAACACCAGTGGTCACTATTTTTCCACTGCAGCGTTGGATGACATCGACAGATTCCTCTTTGAACAGGGTATCAAAACCCGACTTGCTCATTCGTTTCACCGATAGCAGATTCTGTGGCAGCTCCCGAGCATATCTAACATTTTTCAATTCAATTACTATTCCATTTAACAATTTTAATATTACTGTACCAACAGATGTAACGGACAGAGAAACTCCTTTCTTCGCAACACAGATACTATGTGGTTTAATCAAATCTATGTAGTCACTGAATAGGCTTATATCGTTAATTATGTGTATTGTGCATCCACTGTCTACTACGAATGTGGTTCGAGGCATCAAATTTACATCTCCCTTTGCATTACAGAACTCATCAATTTTGTTATTATTATTATTACTATTATTTACTGTGAAACTATAACCCACATCTGAGAAATCGTCATTACCATTAAAATTTTCATTGCACATCTGTGCAGAACTCCTATTATTATTATTATTATTGGAAACATGGTCATTAGAACGATTTCCGTTATTACTATTACTATTACTATTACAAGCGTCATTATTATTATTATTTTGATTTTTAGCATAGCAATTTCGTGCTATATGTCCAATCTTATTACAAAAATGACATTTAATATTTGAATGTCCATTGTCAGCACCAGAACTACGACCATTTCCATTAAAACTATTATTATTATTGCTTTGTGAGTTAAAATTGTGATTATTATTACCATTACGACCTTCATTATTGGAAGATGAGTTATAAAAATTATTATTATTATGATTATTATTTCTACCTCGATTGAAACCACGATTACTATAACGATTTTGGGACCTACCACGATTAAAACGATTACTATTATTATTATTATTACCTGAATTTCGTCCGATACTGTAATGATTACCGAAAAACACATTCTCCTCACCAGTGACAGCCACTGATGAAGGTTTTTGGGATGCAGAATTCAGAGAGTTACCTCTCACTGTTGATTTACTATCAGATGATAGTTCACGCTGGAAGTTGTTTAGCTTCATAAACACAGCATCCCAGGTGACGACTTCTGCATCCTCTATCACCACTTTGATCGGATGAAACTCTGCAGGCAGCGATCGCAGCAATACCAATATAAATTGTTTTGTGTTTGTCAGGTCTCCCAATTCGGTTAATCGTCTACAACGGGCACGATAATCAAGCAGATACTTCTGCAAATCAGAACCAGAAACATACCGTTTTGTGTACAATTCACCTTGTAAATCCATGAGTGTTTGGTCGTTTCCGTTGTCAATCAGGTTCGTGAGCACGTTGAACATCTCCTTCGCAGTAGTGTACGTCTGAAGCATCTCCAAATATTCATCTGTCACATTGTTGGCTATCAGGAACATCGCTTTTGCATTCTCCTTAGACCAGGCATCTCCCCTATTACGAACAGTAGGCAAAGAATCAACAATTATATTACTTAGTGACTCCTTTGCCAGAATAGCTCCATTCTGAACTTCCACGTTCGACCATTCTGCCCATTGAACGGCTCGATCGTATTCTTCTTTCTCGCATCCATCTCATTTACAGGTTACGACGATCAGTTGCACTGCAAAACAGCAATTTCAGCAACTATCAGATACGCCGACCAACGATTCAACACGAACGAGATCACAGGAACATCGAGAAGCGAACATATCAAACAATGAAAAATGAATTAGAAAGCATGGTACTACTTGGGAGTGGCGAGCAGACTTCGACAGCACAACTTTGAAGACTCAGAACAATGGCGACCACGTTGACATCCAGGTAACTGGGCCCATAACCTGTGAGAAAATACGAACTGCCAACGGATCGAACTACACGAAATACGACGACAAAACCTACACTGATGAAAAGATTGAACGACGACTAGAAACACACATTACGAACACATAAATAAAAAGACTAAATATTCACTATTTCACGAATTTTATTCCACATAATATTAGCGGACATGTTGATGTTACGAAGGTTGATGAGCGACAAGAAGGCATACAAAACATATAATCACAGTTGAGTTACAAACACAAATATCACAGATTAATAATAACAACAAAACAGTGTTGCCACAACATGTGATGTGCGAGAATAATAAGTCAACGTATAATATAATTTGCTATTATTCCCACAGAAAGTGTCTAACAAACCATCTGAAGGGGAGAAAATGTGGACTTCGTCCAATATCAAAAGTTGGGTGGAAACACTTAATTGGTCTCAAAATCAGGCAACCACACCTGATTTGAACAATACGATTAACATCCGAGATGTTCAAAAACATCACAAAAACCTTAAAGCATCTCACAAATCCATCTCTTCTGTAATAAAAGAGAATAAGGAGAAGAGAGAAAAATATCCCTTTGGAGTTCCTTGGAATATAGCATCGTGAGTTCAGTTTACAAGCCCTTCAAGATCACTGCGAAATCTGATCCGACAGCAAACTGGAGAAGCACTGCAAAAAGATCTGCACCAAAGGATAATGGGATCAATGGACCTGACATCGCGCCGAAACGACAACAGTTGGCCAGACGGGGTTGTCGATCAACACGAACATGGGTCAAGAAAGAAGAATATACAGGAATATAGATCGCACAAAATAAGGTAAGAAAAATAAAAAATAAATAAATTAACATAATACATATACATAAAATATGTAATACTAACAAAATATAATATATAGATTTTCATAAAATTTTCATAAATCGTAAAAATTTGATCCAAAGAATATATATGTTTTCCCAAGTTTGAGGAATTACACGTTAAAGTATGTAAAAAGGAAAGGTAAAAAGTTGTTTGAGAGGAAATAAAACAAATAATTAAAGGAAAATAATAGTATGACGTTTGAGCCTAAAATAAAGCCAAAATATCATTAATCTTTTCTGCCTCTGTTTCTATTCATTGATATTATAATATCATGTAATGAATCTTCTTTATTTTCTTCATCGCTTACATCTTCAATGGTTGGTTTTTAAAAGATAGTCGTTGATTTATTATTCACAGATAAAATTTTAAGATTCGATTTTTGTTTCGAGTCTTTAATTTCTGGTGGAATAATAGTGTTATTTATGTCATTTTTTCTAAGGACATAAGGTATAAGTCATCTGACATGAACATTTTCTTCAGTAGGTTGTCTATCGTCATTATACGTATATTGTATCGTATAATTTAAGTCTGAATTTTTCTTCAAAATTCTGAATGGTCCTTGGTATTTAAATTTATTTTTTGCGACATTTTTGCTTTGCCGAATTAATACCAGATCGTTTGGTTTAAATTCATACGAAACTTTGTTTTTATTGTAGTTTCGAGAATTTATTTCTGACGCTTTCTGTTTTAATACGGGAATTTTTTCTTTCGTCGATTTTAAATTGTTGAGTACGTTGTTTCTTTCGGTCATTGGTTTAGTTGACAGTATCGAATATATGTCATTTAACTGTGTGCGGGGTTGATAACCATGAAGGAAGAAAAATGGTGACGTGTTATTTAAGTAGTGAATGGGCGATGTATTGTACGCATACACTACGTTATAAAGTGTGTCAATCTATTCGTCCTCGGTCTTTGGATTATACTTCGCTAAGCATTTTTTGATAATGCCGTTAGTTCGTTCAACTAGTCCTTGTGTTTGTGGACTATATGCTAATGAGTGTATTATTTCATTGTTATTGTCTTTACAGAATTTATGTACGATGTCGTTTCTGAAGTGTGTTCCGTTATCACAAGATATTAATTTTGGTTTTCCGTGAGAAGTCATAATTTTTTAAAGAAATTTAACGACACTGTTCGCGTTAGGATGTCTAACAGGTTTTATAATGCAATAATCGAGAACATAGTTCTTCTCATAACTGTTATTAAATTTTCCAATGAAATCTATTTCGATATGGGAAAATGGATCAAATTCCTTGACAGGAATTGGTTTCATCATTCCGATTTCTTTTGGATTTCGTTGTTACATTTGACATTCATGACAAGAACTTATATAATCGTTCACTTTCTGTGACATTTTCAGAATAAAATATTTGGATTTTATTTTTTCTAATGTTTTTTGTCGTCCAAAATGTCCTCCATTGATTGGGTCATCATGGCATTCCTTCAGGATTGTTGGTATTAAAGATGTTGGAATTACAGGAACATCCTGGTATGGATTACCATGAATTGATTTTTTCTTGTAGATAATGTCATCTTTTCCAAGGTAAAATTTATGAGCATGTTTCGAAATTTGTTTTGACAATTTACGATCGAAAATGAAATCTTAGACAAGAAATTTATAAACTTGTCCCCAATAATCATCTAGCTGTTGGTGATCAGCCAGTGTTTCGATAGGAATGTCTTTTCCATAAATAAGTGTTCTTATTTTTTCGTCGAGTTTAAATGTCATGGTTTCATTTTTCTTGATTCCATCTTTATTTTTTCCAGTGATTGGATCGAAAATATTATCGTCGTTGATAATATTATTTTTATTAATTTTGGGTTTCAAAATTTTTTCTTTTTTCAGAATTTTATTTTGTTTGGGTGGTTCCAAATTTTTTGATTTTGATCTTGTAACAATGTTGACATTTTTATTTTGGTCAATTAAAAATTGTCCTTGTTCAAAACGTATAAAATCTTTTTCATTTTGAAATGGTCGGGAAAGAAAATCAGCCATTACGTTGTCTTTTCCTGATATATGTTTTATATCAAATGTAAATTCTCCTAGTTTAGAGACTAATCTTGCAAGTCTGGGTGAAGGTGTTTTCATCCGATGTTGGTAATTTTTATTTTTCTGAATTTTGTAGCATCATCTAGCCAGCCAAATGCTTCGCATTCGTTCTCGAATTGGGTTAAAAATGTTTTTATATTTTCTGAAGGTAAATTTGAAAATGTGGAAGGTCTGTTATTTCCATTGTTAGTATTATTATTATTAGTATTAGCCATGTTTTCAGCTATTTCTCGTAATCTTTTTGTTAGAAGATTTGATTTGTAATAAGCTTCTTCTGGAGATTTGGAAGGTGTATGGATGTATTCCGAAATTTGTGGAATTGTTTTGTTATGATTTTGAATGATTGTAGATGTTGATGTGTTTGGAGTGTTTTCTTCTGAATCTGAAGAAATTTCGTTAGATTCTGGAAGGTATTCGGAATCGTCGAATGTTATTAAGGTATTATCATCAAAAGAGGTTTCTGATATTTTTTGATTGGCTATTATTTTTGCAAGACGTTCTGAATTAGGTTTTATGGTTAGATCGTCAATATTTGTTTTATGAAGGAGAGAGTTAATAGGATGTTTAGGGTGAGTTTGGATAAAAAAGCCTAGAGCAAGTTGTAACTCGGGTCTGTTTTTAACTTTAGGGAGAGGTAAATCACAAATGTTTAACCATACGTTTTTTAGTTCATGATTGGTGAGAGTTGAGATCCAGTGAGTTTGGTTGAAACACTTTGAGTTAGGTGTTTTAGCGTTATCGTTATCGAGATCTTCGTTGATCATAGGGTTAGTAAATGTTGTTGGACTCACAAGTTTTTGTTGTTGATTTTGTTGTAACAGTTTAACATATCTGCACCACGGTATCCTGACATCACGATCTTCAATCCTCAAGGTGATCGGAGATTTGGCGTGTTTTCTTCGGAAGACTTTGCTGCAGAGACGTCGTCTGTTGAATTTTGGATTGGATGGATTGGAAACTGGATTCCTTTTACTTGGAATTTTTACTGCACGTTAATTTTATTCTGCACGTTAATATATCTGCACGTTAATATCGGCACTTTAAGACGCTGTGTTTCCTTTTACTTAATAAAATTTTTATTTTTTTCACAAACTTTTTTGAAAATTATTTCGACTTTTTATCACAATTAGAAACACAATTTGTTTCGTTCGGGCGCCAATTATTCTGTGACGGTTATATATCGTAACAGAACAATCAAATACACAAGTTAGTTAAAAAGGTGTATTAAACATAAACTTTATGGAAGAGTAACAGTAATAAACATCAAGAATTAAAAGAATAGGTAAGATTGTAACAACATTAAGAAGAGTTAATTAGACTTGAGTAGAATGAATTAGAATTTCTTAGAATGAATGAAACAGTACAAAACATAAGATTATATAGTAAGTAAAAAGAGGAAGGTTCAGCGAATTTACAGAGTATTGGAGAAGGGTTTTGATCTTATTGGTTAATAGAAATATATGTACAGTAAGTATGACCAATGGTCTCGTAAGAATATGACATAAAATGGGTGTTCACAAATAAGTTAGTAGAAATTAGTATATATGCAAGATTGCAGAAATAGTATAAACAAAACATGAGTTCATTGTTTATGAGTAAACACAGTAACTGTTTATGTAGGAAATGATGTCATCAAACAAGTCTTGACTTGAAGAAATGACGTGAGAGTTAATGAATGGGAAATAATAGAAAAATAGATAGAAAGTAATGATGATGATGATGATAATTAATAATACGAAAATATTTCATATTATGAACAATATGAAAATATCGTTACAGGGGCTGTTATTAGAATTTCCCCGCTTTCTATAAAATATATATTAGCACAATCTTTTTGTTGGTCGATATTTACTGTACCCGTATTTGTGATTTTTATTGCACTAATTATATCGATGTTTAAATCAGGTACGTAATGTACATCAATTAATTCAATTAATGATTGTATTTTATTGGAATTTTCAATTTTTATGGTCATTTGACCAGTGTGTGTGGCATACAAGAAAGCATTTTTACCAGCACATTGTAGCTTTACAGTGGTGATAAATTTTTTAATATTTCTTAATTTATTTATATCAGAAGTTAGGTGCATTTCTGCCACTCCATCTAAAATTGCTTTGTTTTCGAGATATGTATAATATTCATTTGTTTCATTATTTTTAACTAATTTATTCAATAACCATTCATTTGAATTATTTGAATATTTTTTGATCATGCAGGATATTTTTACCTGCTGTTCGGGATTCTCTTTTTTATCAGTCGTATTATTATTATTCTGGACTGGTTTAGGTGGATAATTATTTTGATTTTTATTAATATTTTCATTATTATTATTTTGTTGGGGATTATTATTATTACAATTTTGGGCTATGTGACTGTTGCGAGTGTAATTCAATACTTTTAAATTACCTCAACAAATAAGATAACTTTTGAATATTATCTTTTATTAATATTTCACTTCAATTATTACAAACACTTTAGAATTATACTTCTTACTATTTCTTAATACTAGTGAAACCTAATGTCCGTAGCAACTAGCATGGACCCTAACGTCTCTACTCGACTGTAGGTTTAGGAATGATCATGTCTTCGAAATGAAGATATTACATTACTTTTATTTCCTTTGTTTCAATCGAAAGATGGCCAACCAAAAAGGTGGCGTGACACAGAACATCCGCCAAATATGATGACAAATCATTGTCAGCATATCTGGTGGTGTCTGTTTGTGAGAAGCTGGGTGAAATATAGACAGCTGTTATTCCGAGAATTAGGAATAATAGTTGTCTATAATTTGTTCGACACGTTTTTGTAGACGAACTGAATTGTCTGCAAAAATGGCACGGAACAAAGGACCTCGGGTGAAAGAAAGCCCGATGCTCTTGCTTCATTAAATTTTGTGGTCCTGAAAGTTCATTATTTTAGTTTATTGTATCATTAATTCTAGTCATAAAACAATATTATTTTTTTTCACAAATGTCTCTTAATTTTATGTTGCGGAATTGATCATCGCCAAAAAATATAAAATTTGTCATTTGAGCATAAAAATTTATTTTTGCAAATGGACTTGATGGATATAATTTGGCATAATCAAATTTGTTATGCTTTTTAATGTTAATTTATTATATTTTATTACACAAATAGACTTAAAATTATGGACCATCAACGGAGTATTGCTCCAAATGCCAAATCGTTTATTTGATTGTGTTCATTGATAGCAACACAATTTATTTTTAGGTTCACGTAGACCAATATGGCTACTACGAGTGTTAATAAACTACACCAGCCGATTAGCAGTAGGTGTACAGTGTTTATTGTATCCTGGTATCCTAAATCAGGAATTTTCAGTTCTGCTGATTTCAGTCTTTCTTCGAACTTATGAATTGGAGTTATTGGTGAAATATAAGGTATGTTGTCATGCCATTTATCATTATAAGCAATTGACATATTAGGGAATTTGAACGATTGATGTAGGCCAAAATCAAGTTCCATAAATTGGTATTTTGTCCAAACTAACGGTAGGTGATGTTCAATGAGGATTTCTTTTTCTGGATTATTTATACAGGGGAATCCTGCTGGGATGATTGTTTCTGCGTTGTTTTCTCCTTGTAGCTGTTGGATTTCTACTATACACGGAACTGTTAGTAGAGTTGCTCCAGGCCATGAATCGTTGATAGTTATACTGGTGCTTGTTTTTGTTACCGTGTTGACTGATATTAATGGATTTCTAGCATTTGTAATTGCAAATTGGTTCATTTCAATTTGTTTGACTACGATCTCATCATGATTTATCTCGCATTTAAATGTGCATTTCTTTATTATTTCCTCATATTTCATTCCTTGAAATAATGCTCTTGCACAATTGCCTTTATTATTAGTTGTGTGGTCTTGTGGGAGAAAATATATACGTAAATGGTCCTTACAACATATCTTATCTATAGTTATTACGAATTAAATCACAAGTGTTACAATACAATGGTTTGGGTTGTGGTTCAGAGTATCTCTTTACATATTCCTCTAAACTTAACTCACTCGGTTTCTTAATATTTTGGGGAAAAGGTTGAATAGGTAGAGACAAAGGTTGTGTTATACTTTTTCCCTCATCACATCTATTGAACAATTTGCTTTCTTCTAAACGTTGTTTTTGGGTAATTAATTGAATCTTTCGTAAGGTTATTCTTCTTTTTTCTGGGTCTTTTAATTCGAATTTCTTTCTCCATTCTGAACAATCCTTTCCTTTTAATAAAGCTTCGTCAGTAAATGTCACTTTTTTACTGTTTTTATTTTTATTACCAGATTTCTTTAATATTCCTTTTCGTGGTCTTCCTCTCGGACGTTTGACAATGATTTTAATTTGGTCCTCTGATTTGTTTTCTTTTGAGCTATTTTCCTTCTTTGGTCTACCTCTTTTTCTTTTTGGATTAGGCTCGAGAATGTTTTCTTCATTTCCAAAATTATCGGATGTAGTATCTTCAATATTTGATGGTAATTTAGCATTACAACAGGCATATTAAGGTGTAAGTCTTCTTATATGCACTGTGTCGTCTGTACTATTTCCATCATCGGAGGTTATGTGAACAATATAGTTTAAATCTGAAACTTTTCTTACTATTCTATATGGTCCCAAATATTTTGGTTTGCCTTTTCCATAATTTATTGGTGCTTTTAAGAGAACTAAATCATTAATTTCATAAGAGATTTCTTTTCTTCCTTTATTATAGCGTTCTGAATATTTGATTGCATTCTCTTTATCAAAGCTCGGGATTGTTTTTCAAATTTTATCTGCTTCACTTTTCTGTTCTTCTCTGGTTTTGCTGATAAGTGGTGACGGAATATTTAAATTTATAGGGGGTTCTCCTTTATAACCGTGCATTAGATAAAATGGATCGTGATTATTTAATCCTTCGATAGGTGTCAGATTATAGGTCAAGGCTACGTTATGCACGTGATCTGGCCATTCTTCGCTATCGGTACTCTTGTATTTCTCTAAAATTTTTTTTATCATTCCGTTCATTTTCTCTACTTGTCCTTGAGTTTGCAGTGAATATGATGTAGAGTAGAATATTTTAATACCGTTATTTTTACAATAATTTTGTACTTGCACGTGATCTTTGTTGGTTTTCCATAATGATGTAAGATTTCTTTCAAAAATTTAATTACTGAATATGCGTTTGGTTGGGTTACTGCTTTGGTCCAACAATATTTTGTTGCTTTGTCTATTCCCATTATGACAAATTTCTTTTCGTTATTTGTGTTAAATTTTCCGATGAAATCAATTTGGATATGTGCAAGTGGTATGCATTTTTCAGGATTAATTGGTTTCAAGTATCCGTATTTTTCGTTAATGTTTTTATTAATTTGGCACTGATGGCACGAACGTACATGCTACGAGACTATTTTAGGCATTTGCGTAAAGTAGTATCGAGCACGTGTTTTGGCAAGAGTTTTACAAATTCCAAAATGTCCTCCCCCACTTTGACTCTCATGACATATGTTTAGTACTTGAGGTATGAGGGAGTCAGGAATTACTGGTACGGCATAGTGATATACAGAGTGATCATTATTTTTCCATAAAATTCCATTTTCATCAAGGAAAAATGTATTTAGGTTGCATGATCTTCTGATTGTTAATTTTTTTCTTAACTCTTTTTCGTTGCCACCTTCTAAAATTTTTATTATAATACTCCAATATTTATCTTCACGTTGTAAATCCCATAAATTTTGGATTTCTTGATCTGTTATGTTAATTGTGTTTTCTATTTCAGAATTTTCTAAAAGTTTGGAAAGTTGAGAATTTGTAGACGCATCGGAGTTTCCAGATCTTTCCAAAATATCGGATAGGATGGAACTTCGATCGTCTTCCGAATTGTCACTTTCCACATCTGCTTCTTTTTCTTTCTTTTTCATACTACGTGTTATTGCTTTGATTTTTTTCTCTTGATTGATAATATTTGGAGGATCAGGTGTTCCTTCTGGTATTATGAATTGACCATTTCGGAATTCTGCATAATTGTCCTCTTCTTCTTCTTCTAGAGGGGATAGATAGTCAGCAATTTTATTATTTTCACCTTTAATGTGTCTGATTTTAAATGTGAATTCTCCTAATTTTGAAATTAACCTATTTAGTCTTGCGTTTGGTTTTTTCATTCGACTTTGGTATGTTAAAGGTTCATGATCCGTAAAAATATTAAATTCTTTGTAGACTAAAAATTCTCTGAAATATTTGCAAGTTTCAGTGATAGCCAACATCTCTAAATCAAAAGAACATAAATGTTGTTGATTCTTAGGAATTTTCTTTGAGAAATATCCTATAGGGTGTGGTTCTTTTGTTTTTCTGTCTACTTGCATTATTACTGCTCCTATGGTTGTTTTTGATGCGTCTACTTCGACGTATGTTTCAGCATCAGGATTGTAGATTGTAAGAATTGGATCTGATGTAATCAATTCTTTAATTTTGTCGAAGGCTTTTTGTGCTTCATCATTCCATGCTATTTTATTATTCGCTTTAACATTTTCTTTTCTTGTTAAGTCTGTTAATGGTGCTGTAATTTCCGAAAAATTCTTTATCATTTTCCGATAATAATTCGCTAAACCAATAAATCTTCATAGTTGACGTAATGTTTTCGGTGGCTGAGCTTCACTAATTGGTTTAATGTTTTTATCTAACGGTTCTAATTTATTATATGAAATTTTATGTCCTAAATATTCGATACTTTCATTGAAGAAGCTACTTTTACTGGTTTTAATTAGTAAACCTGCTTCAACTATTACTTTAAGGACTTTTTCTAGGTTTTCTAGTGTTTCTTCAAATGTTTCGCCAAAAACACAAATATCATCTAGATAGACCAAAACTTTGTCTTCTAGGATATGGTTAAATAAGTCAGTCATGGTTTTTTGAAAAATGCTGGGGCTCGCGCTTAATCCCATCGGAATGGAGTTAAATACGTAACTTACTCCTCCAACATTTATTCCTGTTACCTCTTTTGATTCTTCATCAAGAGGAATTTGGTAATATCCCTGATTAAGGTCGATTGTTACTAAGTATTTTTTATCTTGTAACGCATCCCAAATTTCAGGGAGACGAGGTACTCTGCTCGTATCCTTTTTTACTATTTCATTTACACCTCTATAATCTACTAATAATCTATAAATTCCGTTTGATTTCTTCTTAACAAATACTGGGCTCTCATATCTAGAGCTTGCTCTCTTAATAATACCGCATTCTTCAAATTCTTTAATTTTCTTTCTAATTTCTCTTTTTTCAAAAATTCCCATATGGTAATTTCTACGTTGAATTGGCTCGTCTGTTTTCAAGTAGACATGTGCCGGTTTCAATTTTGTAGGTTTTACCTTGGCAGGTTCTTCCGTAAATATATGGATATATTTTTTTAGAACGCTTACTACTGCCTGTTTTTGTTCCTTCGTTAAATTCTTATTAATATTCACTTGTGTTCCTTCATTGTCGTGGATGACGCTGTCATCAGATTGGGTTATGCGGACAAGTTTTAGCATATCAACCTCCTCACATTGGTTACCAGCAGTATCCCCCGACATAATGCGTTGGATGCTGGGTTGGCCACGGTGGATGGAATTGGTCTGACGGTCCTGCATAGTCGGCTGTCGAAGCCTATAGCATCCTAAAACTGTCCCTTGAGCGATCTGGGTGTCGAAGTGCGGACTGTAGAATCTTAAGGCTGGCCATCCTAAATCATCGACAATTTATTCGCCTTCTAAACCATAGCTTGTTAAAAACCACTCATCTGGATCTGCTTTTCCTATCTGAATCCAGGTTTACACAATATTCATCATTTACTTCTATGCAGAAATCTTTGTCTGCTCTAATAAAACCTTCGCAATTTTCTTCCTTAAACTTAATTATACTAAATGTTTCACGCTTCCATTGCGGTCCTATTCTAAATAATTTCTTACTAAATAAAATGTCGGCATTATGTCGATCTCAAAAGTCGTATCCGAGAAGTAAAGGTGTGGTCACCTCAGAGGTTTCGTATGCTTCCGCATCAAGGAGGAGGTCACCCATTTTTATGGTGATTTCTATGACTCCTATGACGATTATTGCACTGTCCTTAGCGGCTACCATACATACTCTTGCAGGTCTGATCACATTATCCTTTACAAGGTCATATTGTACAAGCGTCACTTCAGAGCGTTCCCTGTGTTTCATACTCTTCACGGCTCACAATGTTGCAGGTGACAATTAGTTTACGTCTCACCCTGACTAATTTCATCGATGCACTACGGATATGAATTTTCCAATTATGCAGCACGTGTGGATCTAACAGTAGGAGAGCAGCGCAGTCTGGATGATGGACGTTGCCATTACAAGCCCAAAAGTCATTGCCATTAACTGGTAGAGAGAAAATGGGCTCTACTGCAAGTTTTTTGGCTGTTGGGTGAAGTTTTGTTGTTGAATACTTGGAACTACATCAGGGGTTTGCAAATTGTAAGAGGGTAATGCAAAATTTGTCGCATTTGCCCATGGTTTTGGGTTTATAATTGAGGTACTATATGCCTGTGCATAACCATTCTGTAGCGGTGTTCCATAAATGTTGAACAGTTGACCAAAATTTGATGCAAAATTATTACCATTAAATTGTGGGGGTCTGAAATTCCTTTGCGGGAATTGAGGTGTAGCACGATTACGTAGTCTACAATCTCTGGAGAGATGTCCCCTTCTTCCTCAATTAAAGCAATTTATTTCTCTTGGAGGATATCTATCGTTATTATGAGGACGATAAGATTCTCTCATTGGTTGCCTATAGGAATTTTGATTATTCTGTGATCGGTTAGGCTCTCTTTCTCTAGATTGCCTTCTTCTTGAGTTATTTTCATTAGTTTCGTTATTATTATTATTGTTATTTAAGTTTCTTTCTCTGCGAGATCTAGGTTCGGAATTTTCATTTTCCATCGTCTTGTTTCTGTTTTGGTTTTGGTTACGTTTGTTGGCATTAGGGGGTTTCCATCCTGCCTCTACTAATGCTACTATAACAGGGTCAGTTGGAGAGATGGGCGGAGTTACGGGTTTCATAGGCTCTTTTTTCTCGGGAGCTTTACCCTTCATCATCTCTTCCATCTGTTTTGTTAACTTGGCGATTGTTTCCGTTGCTTTGTTTAGCATCTCTTCCTTTTTCTGGACATCGGTCAAGTCTAATGCTTTTTCTTTAAATTCCTTCCAATCCGTAAATGTTTTTGAGATCTCACTTTGTGTCCGGAGATTTTTAGATGCAAAGAATTTCCTCATTTCTCCTGTTAGCCTTGGGAGTAGGAGGTCACAAATTTTTTCTCACTAATCGTAGCATCTAGTTGTTTATAGAGTTGGAAAAATTTTGGTACATTTGTGCTAAAATATGAATCGTCAAATTTCAATGATTTGATACGTTTTTTTACCGTATCTTTATCTTTTTTGAAGATACGTGTTAAAATTTTCTTTACGTCTGACCAAGAAGTTTCTGGTGTTATTTCATTTTCAGCTGCGAATAGTTCGAGAGCTGTACTACAGAGGGCTATATTTAAATTTCTTATCATTTCATACTCAGTTGCCTCGAAGGTTTTCGCCTGAGTTTCGTATTTGAAAAGGAATTCAAGAATGTCTTCGTCGGGGCCATTTGAAAAATGGCTCAGAGTCCATCTTTCTGACGTTTTCCAAAAATTGTTCATTGCTAGGTTATGTTGTGTGTAGGCTTTGTTTGCCACTGCAAATCTTGCTTGTTGTTGTTGCAAAAGCAAGCGTGCGTTACTTTCAATGATGTCTTCCGGGGTCATATTATTATTTTCTGATTTTACGAATGGGTTGTTTTTATTTTCAATATTTATTATGTTAACGTACGCGGGTTCTTTTTGATCGAGAAATTCCACGCGTATCTCTGGGGGTAATAAATTAATAGGGTCAAAAAAATTTTCCGTAGATGAATCTGGAATTTTATTTTTAGATTTTTCTATATTTTCTGGGCTTTGTATGTGAATTTGGACTGAATGTTGGATTTCGGTTTGTGAGGACTTCCCCTGTCCTTGAGGGACTAGTGGTGACAAATCAGCACTAGACTGTGAGGGTCTGTCGACAAAAGTTTGGTTCAGTATTGATTGCTCTCCGAGGAAGATTTCATCTTCGTCATTTGGGAGAGAGAAATCGGATGTAACCGAAATCAATTTCTTAGGTGATATGTGGTGTGATACTTTAGACAGGAGTTTTTCAAAACTGGAGCTGAGACTTCGTCTCGCTAACCTTCTTTCTGTCTCTTCTTTTTTCTTTTTCTCTATTTTTAACTTTTTTCCTTTAGTTTCTAGATCTTCTTCTTCTGTATTGGAGAAGATTTCCTCTGCTTGGTTGGGGTCTTTATTTTTTATACTTCTTGTTACCCTACGATAACTTTTACTTTCCTCGATTAATTTATCAAAATTACTTGTTCTTTCAAATTTCTCGGTGTTGGGGTTTGAGTATAATATATTTAACAACCAGTGTTTAGAATGTCTACCTTTGTATAATTTTTTCTGGAGTTCGGTACGTGTTCTACATTCTACCCTTTTTACTTTAGCTGCTTTTAGCACACGATAGAGGAAAGAAGTGGACACTCGACTCCCCCAATGATTGCCAAGGAGTGGGTAATTTTCCTCTTCAGACAAGTTTTCATACAAGTTTTTAGGATGGTTTTCGGATTCTAAAATATTGTCTTCGGCTTTCGAATCTAAAATATCGGTGAGCGATGTACTCGTACTTTCACTTTTCTCAGACATTCGCGAGGGTTGGGAGGTTTTACATTTTACAATATTATTTACGATATCAATAACAGTTTCAAATTGTTCCGAATTAATGGAAAATAAATTTATAATTTGCTTACAGTTTGATAATGGATAATTTTCTGTAGTCTTTTGTAGTTTGTCGAAGATTCTGTTTGGGTTGACATTGTTGGTGAGTGACTTCTCGTTCTCTGCACTGTGGTTTCGGATACTGCTTGGGCTGACTTTGTTTCTTTTTGATTTGAGGAGCCAGATCTGGATCTTCGATCTATTTTTATGTTTATTTTTAGATCTGTTTTTTGTTATTAATTTGTTTTTAAGTGATTTATTTTTATTTGTTTTAATCAAATGTTTGCAGTCTTCTGCAATAAAGACTTGATTTCGTGGACGTTTATTTAATTTTGTTTTAATTAATTGGATTATTTCGGCCACGATTTATTCGATATTTACACGAAAATAATTTGCACCAGCAAAATTCAATCAATTATTTGCGAGCTATTAAAAATATTTTTCACACGATTGGAAAACGTTTTTACTTTACGAAAAAAAAGAACTTATTATTTGAACAGAATTATTATTTTTTTTAAATTTTCTTCCGAAGGTTTTTTTGTTTGGGCGCCAATTTGTTGCGAGTGTAATTCAATACTTTTAAATTACCTCAACAAATAAGATAACTTTTGAATATTATCTTTTATTAATATTTCACTTCAATTATTACAAACACTTTAGAATTATACTTCTTACTATTTCTTAATACTAGTGAAACCTAATGTCCGTAGCAAATAGCATGGACCCTAACGTCTCTACTCGACTGTAGATTTAGGAATGATCATGTCTTCGAAATGAAGATATTACATTACTTTTGTTTCCTTTGTTTCAATCGAAAGATGGCCGACCAAAAAGGTGGCGTGACACAGAACATCTGCCAAATATGATGACACATCATTGTCAGCATATCTGGTGGTGTCTGATCGTGAGAAGCTAGGTGAAATATAGACAGCTATTATTCCGAGAATTAGGAATAATAGTTGTCTATAATTTGTTCGACACGTTTTTGTAGACGAACTGAATCGTCTGCAAAAACGGGACGGAACAGTGACCATTTTGACCACATTTGTAACATTTTGGATTATTTGGGTTATAATTTCTATTATTACCTCTATAATTGTTGCCTCGGTAATTGTTATTATTTCAATAATTATTTCCCCTATAATTACCATTTCCATTATGATTCGAACTATTATTACTATTATTTTGTTGTGTGTTTGGTTCATTGCTATTTCCATTATTATTCGTACTATAATTTTGATTGTTGCCTCTATAGTTATTATAACTATTACCCCTATAATTATTCCATCCTCTATAATTGCCATTACGACCTCTATAACCATTATTATTACCATTGCCATTATTCCTATAATTATTATTATTGAAATTATTATTATTTTGTTTCTTTAATGTCTGATCTCTAAATTTTTGATCTGCATCTTCTCTCAAAATTTGTTTAAAATTATCTCTATTTCTTTCATTAAGGGGTAGATTCTCAAACTGCATTTTTGCCAGGGCCTGTTCATAGCATAGTGCAAGTTGTAAGTTCTCTAATTCTTCCTCATCACTTACTTTTTTTCCACTATCTCTTACATCTGTAACGAGTTCATCCCATTTTTTAAAGAATCCTCTCATGTTTCCCCCAGGTTGGAATCTGAACTCCATCCACTTAGATTTAGCCATGTTAGCTGTAACTGATGTTTTAGTACCGTATATATTGTCTAATTTTTTTAACATTATTATGGCTGTGTTACAGTCTCGTATTTGCTTTGTAATATCATTAGAAACCCTCTCAAGTACAAATGCTTGGCATTGTCTTGCATTTTACAGTAGTTTATCATATCCTTACTGGGCCTAAAATTTAAATCATCAATGTGGGATATATAAGATTGTAAAAATTTGTGCTCTCTAAAGATGTCATAATAACCAGCACCCCTAATGGCTGAAATAATCATTCACCTCCAATCCAAGTAATACTTTCCATTGAAAACCTTTACCAATGGAGCTTGAATGGGTTTTATTTCATTTGCATTCGACATATTTTCCTCAATTTTTTTGAAACCTAATAATTTATCTTCTATATTCGTAATAGGTATATATTTTTTATTTTCTAATGTTTCTTTTTCTATATTTCTTATGAGATTTTGTTCTTTTAATTCAATTTTTTTGTATTCTTTTTCACTATTATTAATTTTTTCTGTTTCTTTTTTATCCAGTTTTTTATTTTTTAAATTTTATTTATTATTTCAAAAATCTATTTATAAATTTTTTCTCTGATTCCAATGATTTATATATTCGAGATGAAAAATAATTTGGAGTTGAATCAGATATTTTAATATATTTAAATGAACTAATTTCCTCTATTTTTCCGGAAATGTCTATTGTGAAGGATTCTAATATTATTTCTCCCGTAAAATACGTATAAAAAGGAAGATTATATGTCTCTAATTTTAAATCCACTACTTTCTCTCCTTCCAACTTTTTTAACAATTCTTCTAATTCCTCTTTCTCAATCTTATACTCTCCTATCTTATTTTCTAATATATTTATTATAGTTGACATATATTTTATAAGGGGGAAGAAAAAATTATTTATCACTAGCTCAAACACACAATAAAAATTTGAGAAACACAAAAAATAATTCAATTAAACATATATTACCTAGACATGAAGAAATTTTTTTGTCAATCCGTTGTTGTGCAAATTTGTAGATTATCGATTTCCAATTTCACCTTTGTAATCTCCACTGAATTTTGATGTAGGTTGGCCCAAAAATTTGTGGTCTTCGTCATTGGTGATCTCGAGTAGAGTCCTTGAAGACGGGAGCAGAAGATCTCTTCAGGTGGTTCGCTGTATCGTTGGCGGTCCTTTCTGAATTGTAGTTCGATGACTTTCAGGGTCGGCCGTTATTGGATCAGGAACAATTTTGGTTAATTGTTATTTTTTCAACTTTGAAAAAAAATTTTAATTAAAAAAAATTTGAGTTTAACTTTCTTGATTGCACGACACTTTTCGTGTATTATTCTTATAAAAACAATAGAAATTTATGCACAACAATGAATTAATTTCAAAAACAAGTCTGCTTTTTTATAATTTAATTTTATTTACTCTCTTATTGTTTAACCGCAGCGATGGCTACCATGATGTGAGGTGGTAAGTACGAGGAACAAAAATGAGGAAGAGAGAAGTATTCACGACAGAATTTATTAGCAGACTAAAATTAATATAATTTCAAGTAAAATACGCAATGGCAAAGCAACAGCATTATCGGTAACAGAAAGTAGGGGAAGCGATTCGTGATGAGAGTGTACGTGTGACATATTGTGAGAATTTGATGTTAATTCTCTAACAAATCAATGAAGAATCAGCAGAACATCGATACACTGTAGGTTGAAAGAATCGGCAAACGATTGAAGATTAAAAAGAGTTAAGATTTAAAATAAAATGAACACCATAATTAAAACTCAGTCACTAAATTTGAGAATGTATTTATTCAACACCAAGGTTGAAGATGGAATAACTGTGTCAAATAACAAAAATATTATCACAATAATAAAAGTCAAGGTTTACAGAATTTACACAGACTGCACAGACACAAACGAAAAACGTGAGACATGATTGTCACATTCTCACACACATATATATATATAGATTGATGTGATGATGATGAAGAATGAGATGAGGTGGGATTTCGTATCAACAAGAAGTAAACTCTGAAGTGAAAAGCTTTAATCTCAGACCTATCTGATGATTAAGTTTTCTTGGCCGAGGATGCGAATTAATTTCCGGGTGAAATTTGAAAAATGAATAAACAAACGAAAATATATAACACGAAAAAGAATTTGTTTTATTGTACAAACTTCAACAACATAATTATTGAGGTGAGGATTAGTTACTTTACACAGAAAAGATAAGTACGGACTTCTATTTTGAAATATGTTTATTCACGACGTTAGTACAACGACTGACGAGCGGAGAACATTCTCCGTCGAGCAGTGGCGGAAAGAATATTATATTGGCGATCAGTGTCGCCACATGTAAAACGAGTAAATTTAAAAGTATGTTACATACAGTGTTAGTCAATGTGACGTCCCGTGTTTGTGAGGTAGTGAGGGAATCGTATCCCAACTGTGAGAAAGTGACAATCACTAATATGAAAGATTTCACATTAGCTGAATAAGAACAACAACCAGCGATGATATTAAACAAACACCATTGAAGAAACACTAATTTTGAAGTCAACACAATAAGTAAAAGATTCAGTTTTAAGATCTCATTTTATTTTATGTTCACGTAACAACATTTGGAGATCAACTAACTAACAGTTGAAATACGAATATACAATCAGCTATAGCGGATGACGTCACAAGCAGCTACCACGTTACGACTAAATATATCGACTATGAGCGAGGTCATGAGGAGCATATTCTCACACGCCTCCTCAAATCATATATGAACAAAAACATATCGTGAATATATGATTTGGACAAAACAAAGTCCAATGAAATAACAACTAATATATATCGTGGTGAAGCTTAATAATTATAAACGTATTAAAATATTAAAGTATTCGTGTAATCGTGTATGATAATTATCACAGTCCGTATAAAAATATAAAATATATAAAATGGTAAAAATATGACTGTCAGAACACATATAAATGGTAAACATATAAATCACAAACAGCTATATTAAATTCAGGTCATTACAAAAATTGACAAATGCAGGCTTTGGCAGACCTTTAGTAAACAAGTCACCCAATTGTTGGGACGTTGGAATATACATATAAATAAATGATTTATCAACGTGTGAACATATGAATCTATACTTAGTGTCTATGTGTTTCGATCGTTTTGAATTCCATCTACCTGACTTTATGAGTCCCAGGCAGCTCTGATTGTCCTTGTAAATCACGGATCTTTTAGAGTGGTCAAACCGAAAGTCATTAATTAAATTTTGCATCCACAGTCCTTCGGATGTTGCTTCGCACAAGGCAATAAGCTCACTCTCAGTACTGGAGAGAGCAACAGTGGGTTGCTTCCTACTAGACCAGAAACCACAGATCCAAATACTTTTACACAATAACCAGAAATTGATTTGCAAGTAGAGACGCAATTTGCCCAATCAGCGTCAGAGTAGATTTCTATTATATATTTATCATTATTATCCCTATTATAAGTCAAATTTAATTGTGAAGTAGTTATTAAGTATTTTAAAACTCGTATTAAATATTTATAATGTTCGTGTGTGGCTGTGCTTTGAAATTGACTGAAGTAGGATATCGCAAAGCAGATATCTGGACGAGAACCCAACATAAGATACATAAGACAACCCAACAATTGCTGATATTGATTATTCAAATTACGATCTATTCCATTTAAATCACGATGCAATTGTAGTTTGGGTTCAATCGGAGAATGTGTGGGGATACAATTCAAAACACCAAAACGTTTGGCAACAGACTCAATTAAAGATTTTTGATTTATTTCCAAAAGTCCATTCTCACGATCATAATTTATGTTTAAACCTAAATATTTATTAATCATTCCCAGGTCTTTACACCTAAATTTTTTGCTAATTTTATTTTTATTGTCTATTATTAAATCATTATTATTGGAGCTGATGATAATATCGTCAACGTAAGTTAGTAAATAAACTATAGAATTTCCTTGTTTATGAATATATAAACAGTCATCAGCTATGCCTGGTTTAAAATCTAATGAAACCAAAAATTCATGGAACATAGTATTCCACACCTTAGGTGATTGTTTTAATCCATATATGAATCGGTTTAGTAATAAAACATTTCTATTTTTATCTAAATTACGTTCAATGCCTTCTGGAATTTCTAAGAAAACTTTGTCTTTAATTTTACCATTTAAAAAGGCACTACAAATATCAATTTGATGAATAAAATATTTAAATTTATTACTCAAGGCAAGTAACGCATGAACTGTTGACAGTTTGGCAACTGGAGCATAGACTTCGGTGAAATTAAAACCTTTTTGTTGCTGAAATCCGCGAGCCACTAACCTGGCCTTGTACAAAACATTACCAGCAGAATCAGTCTTTTTAGTAAACAGCCATCTACACGTGATTGTTGGATCATCCATTGGACGTTTGACCACATTCCAAGTTTCATTGGAAGTCAAAGCATCAACTTCATCTTGAATCGCTTTCTTCCAGCGATCAGACTCAGAGGACCTCAACGCCTCCTCAAACGTCAATGGGCAATCACTTTCAACAGCATTAGCTATGAAAAAGAAAGAATCTATAACATCACCAAAATCTAGTATATTATTAATTTCTCCATCCACTTCAATACTATCAACATTCGTTTCGTCATTATAGGGTCAGAGTCATCATATTTTGATTTACCTATAAACTCTTCATTGAACTCAACAACTCTGGAGAGATGGATTTTACGTTTAGTCACGTCCAGTAACTTGTAACCTGCTGGCGAATATCCCACAAACTTCAATTTATTACTCTTTTTCTCAAATTTATCCGAACTGTGAGCGAAATCCAACATATAAGCATCGCAGCCAAAAACCCTCAACTTTTTATAATCATACTTCTCACGGTGCCATCTTTCATAAGGAATGTAACTTTTATTGGTTGGACACCGATTTAAAATGTAAGCAGCACACAATAAAGCCTCACTCCAGTAAATTTTATCCAGGCTGCTTTCATATATGAGAGTTCTGGCCCTCTCTCCAAGAGTACAATTCATTCGTTCAGCTTTACCATTTTGCTGAGGACATCCACCAACAATGGGTTCTATGGAAATTCCTTTCTCAACACAATATGCTTTAAACTGTGAATTTATATATTCGGTACCACGATCGCACCGTAATCTCTTTACATTTGTATTAAATTTATTTGAAACCAATTCGTGATATTCAACAAATTTTGACAATACCTCAGTTTTGTTGTTCAGCAGATATACAAAACAAAAATTCGAATAATCATCAACGAACGTTAAAAAATATTTCTTGTCATTATACGGCACTGGATTTATTATACCACAGACATCAGTATGGACTAATTCCAACGGACTTTTTGTTTTTTGTTCATGTCTGTCGAAAGGTTTTTTATGTTGTTTCCCCATAATACAGGGCTCACAAAATATTTCTCGATTATCAGACATATTAGGAATATAACCTTTATTAGACAACAGCTTGACATCATTATTATTCAAATGTGCAAGTCGCTTATGCCATAACTCTAAAGGATTTTTATTTTTATTTTGTGTCAAATTACATGATTCCGTTACGTTATTATAAAAAGTTATTGTATATAAATTTGTTAAATTACTTTTCCCGGTTATAATTATGTTATTAGTTTTGTTACTTATTACATTAACAGACTCTTCCTCAAATACAGACCTACATCTAGCTCTTGCCATACATTTGACTGAGAGAAGATTGGTCGGAAGGTCCTTAGCAAATCTAACATTCTTTAATGAGATATTAATTCCATTTTCAGTTTTTAATTTCACAGTACCAACAGCTGAAACAACAAGTTCAACGCCCTTTTTGGCAACCATTATCGACTGAGGTTTTGTCAACATAATATATTCAGCAAATAATGAAATATCATTCACAATATGTGAAGTACATCCTGAATCTAACACAAAAACAATCTGTGGTGGTGCAGAAACTTTCGAAATAAGACCCTGATCAGGTACCAAGAAAGTCAAATCGATCTCAGAACATTCATTATTATTATTATTAAAAACATTATATGACTGTGAATTACTATTTCCATTATTATTAGGTACTATTATTATTATTATTATTCCTGTTATTATTCCCTCTGTTTATAGTTCGATTATTATTTTTAGTATAACAATTTCTAGCTATGTGTCCCTGCTTATTACAGAAATGACATCGAATATTATTATTATAATTTTGATTCAAATTCTGATTACTAGACAAACCTGAATAATTATTATTACTAGAATTGTTGTCTTTATTATTATTTGACTGACTACGATTACGCTGATCATTAACATTACTATTCCTAAAACCACCATGATTTCTAAAATTACGGTAATTCGATCTACCCCTAAATTTATTGTGATATCGTCCACGTGAATTATAATTCGAACCGAAAAAAGCATTCTCTTCACCAGGAACACTTCCTGATGAAGGTTTTGGATTTGATGCATCAGGAGCGGAAGACAAGCTTCTCGTCATCTTTTCGAGGTCCAGTTCACGTTGGAAATTAATAACCTTTCCAATTGCAACTCCTCACGATAGATTGTCAGCATCCTGCATCATTATTTTCAGCGGACGGAAATCACTTGGCAACGATCTCATCATAGTTAAAATACATTGTTTTACAGACGTTGTCTCACCCATTTCAGCCAAATGTTGAGTAACAGACCAAAATTCCATTAAGTAATCCTTCAGCTTATCACCAGGCTTGAATCGCATCGAGTACATCTTGGAATCTCAGCTCAATCATCGTCATGTCGTTGTCCCTTCCAGCAAGCTGCACAATTGCCTGAAACATCGTTTTTGCCATATTGTAAGTCTGGATCGCCTCGATAAAGTTGTCAGCAACATTATTAGCAATGTAAAACATCGCCTTCGAATTCAGCTTTTCCCATTCTTCAGTACGATTCCTACCCGACGGAACAGAATTATGTACAACACTATATAAACCTTCTTTTCGAAGCAGCAGATCCATCTGGTATCGCCAAGTACGCCCATTATCTCCGTTGAACGGTTCCAGCATCAATTTCATTTCACGTTCCATTTTCGTTAACAGTCGCACAGCAACCAGCAAAAATCAGCGACTAAAAAATATCACAGGCAGACAGCCAAAAATTACACGAAAATGAACAGGAACGAACTAGACATACCGCTTGAGAATACCATTTACATCAGGATCAAACAAAGAGAATTTAAAATTGAATGACGGTTACTTGGCAAGTTTCTGCAGCACAATTTTGCTCAGACATCACAATGGCAGCCTTTTCAAGTACAATGACTGGGCCCATAACCTGTGAGAAAGTGACGATCACTAATATGAAAGATTTCACACTAGCCGAATAAGAACAACAACCAGCGATGATATTAAACAAACACCATTGAAGAAACACTAATTTTGAAGTCAACACAATAAGTAAAAGATTCAGTTTTAAGATCTCATTTTATTTTATGTTCACGTAACAACATTTGGAGATCAACTAACTAACAGTTGAAATACAAATATACAATCAGCTATAGCGGATGATGTCACAAGCAGCGACCACGTTACGACTAAATATATCAACTATGAGCGAGGTCATGAGGAGCATATTCTCACACCAACAATAATAACAATATAAAAATTAAGTCAACAATTTAAAGTATTGGACTTTAACTGAGATCGTAACAAAACAGAATAAAAAAGCAAGAAACTAAGATGAGTAATCTCCTAATTTAGTTTGAATAAAAGTGGGAAAAGAATGATTCAGTGTTACCGTGTAGTTAGGTGACGATGTGAGCGAGGTTGCATGACTACCACCACAACACCCCTCTATAGTCTTGCATCCAAAGATCGCATCGAGACTAAGTTCCCATTTTCTAGAATGACCTATCTAGTTTTACTTATATATTTATGTTTTCGAAAAAAGGTAAATATTTATTACTGAGTGAAAACATGATATCACCCAATTTTAACATTCCCTAAAAACGTTTATTAGTTTTTATCGAGATTACTCAAATTATTGCAATAAAAATGAAAGTAAATAACAATGTAAAATAGGAAGTGAATAAAATAAAATAAATCTTCGATTTTTCATCACACCAATGGATGATCATTGAATACGATGAACTTTTACTTTCAATTTATTTCGAACGCAAGTAAGTAAAGAATTTTATCAAATATTTTAAAGTATTTTTTCAAATTCATGCAATCTAACTAATATTTTATTCTCTTTTTCTGTTTCAGATAACAATAACTAAGTGAAGGATTTATTCTCCAACGAATATGAAGCAGAATCAAACAGGTTAATTTCCAAAGTATTTATCTCTACATAGTGTATATCTTTTGTTATAGAAGAACTTATTCATTTTCAGGTTCTGGTCAAATAGAAAGAAGAATGTATAATTCAACCGAATTTTACCAGTTTTGATCGAAAATATACAAGTATCTGAAATAATTATCAGATTAAAAGGTTTATTTTTACCAATTTTGACAAGTATTTTTATTCATATTCTGTCTACATTTTCAATAATTGACAATTTACGAGCATGAATTTGGTTTAGTTGTGAGATGAAATAAAATGAAATTAAATTTAATATATCGTAGCCTCTAAAACGATTTGTGAAAGCGATATCTTATTATTCTAAACATAAAGAATTTAAAACTTATAAAAAAATCAACAATGAAAAAAAAAAAGGCTAAAATTCTTAAAGTTGAATAATGTTAACATGTTTGGTTTCATCTATCACATTCGAGTAACGTATAAAATACAATAAGAAACAAGTATGAAAATGAAAAATAAAGATGAGATTTAGGTTTATTTCACCTTTATATTTTCTCAAATTTAGTGTAATAAATAATAATACTAAATAAAAAATAAAAAATACGTTTTTTCACGATAGGAATTACAAGATAATAATGTACTGAATAAATATTTAGCACATTTTCTTGGGTACAAACCCCCCTATGGGTGTAATTAAAACGATTTACTTTTCTTGAATAATTTCAGAAAATAGAAGTATCAAGGATTTGATTGATTAAATTTAAATAACTAGTTTTATCAAGAGCTTTGGTCATGATATCGGCTAACTGATCCTTTGATCTGACAAATTTAATTTCGATAATTTTTTCATTTATGGCTTCTAAAATCGAGTACCACTTAATCATCAATGCTCTTGCCCTTTTTTGGCCACCTCCCGAGCAAATTCTCAAAGTGCTAATATTATCTTCAAAAATTGTTACTGGTTCACTAAGTCCGAAAATAAATTTTTTGAGATACCACATAACTTTTAAATCTTCTAGAGCATCAAAAATTGCTATTGTTTCTGCTGCTGTAGATGATGTGGCTATAATACTTTGTTTGTGTACATTCCAGTTTAATAAGTCTCCATTATTGTATATGAGGTACCCAGTAATGCTTTTGCCTTTATTTAAATCAGTAATTTCAATATTTTTTGAGTTGTCTATTTCTGGAGCATATGAGGCATCGATGTATGAGTGTATTCCTTTTTCATCTGAATTAAACTTTAAAACGTAATTTCTGGTATTTTTAACATATTTAAAGACTCTTCTTGCATAATTTTTAATTTGCTCATTTGAGCATGTTTGATATCTTGATAGAAAATTTACGGAAAATAAAATGTCAGGTCTTGTTATTCGTACAAGATAAAGGAGTGCACCAATCATAGATCTAAATTCCGTATCGTCTTGGCCATTTTCAGGTTTGGAAATTTTTAAATTTGTCTACATCGGGGTATAATGCGGTTTGGACTTATTTAAATTAAATTTTTTTAAAATTTTGTCGATATATTTTGATTGGTTTAATGAAATGGTTTTCTTTTTTAGATCCCTGTTTATTTCAAAATCCACAAAGAACTTTGGATTTTCGGTTATTTTTAGGGTGAATGAGTTTTGAAGTTTTTGTGTTATTTCATCGAGCATCTGATCAGAGTTAGATGCCACGAGAATATCATCTACATAAATAATAAAGAATAAATAATTTCCTTTTTAAACTTCTTGACGAAGTTTTTAAACCATAGATTGATTTATTTAATTTTAGGAGGTGTTTTTCTTTATTTGCAGGACAACCTTCCGGAATTCTAATGTATACTGGTTTAATTATGGGCGAGTTTAAAAAGGCTGTTTTTACATAAAATTGACGGAGTTTTAGTTCATATTTGTTAGCAGTGGATAATAGCCATCTTATTAACCAAGTAGGAATTACAGGTGCAAAAGTTTGGTTTAAATTATATTCATTTCTGTCTTTAAAGCCACAAGCAACTAATTGGCTTTCATGTCGCCATTTTTGTCATTTTTACAAGTGAAGATCAATCCTGCATCTACTATGCTTACATCTTTTCTTTTGGTACAATTTTCCAGACGTTTAATTCGTCCATGGATTCAAATTCGTCTTTTATGGCTTCCAACCATTCATTTTTCATAGGGTTGTTCTTTATATCGTGGAAATTTTTAGGTATATGGTCCTCTAAAAAATAAATTTTATTTTGACTGATTATATTTGCAATTAAATTTTCGTTTTCAGTAAGGTTTAGATTTTTGACATATTCTGCAGGTTTAACGATTAATTTTTCTTTTTTAAGATGCATGATATTTTTTTCTTCATCAAATTTGACATCACAAGCATTATGTGTGTCAGTGGTGTAAGGATTTCTTAAGGCATATCCTGTGAAGAAATAGGAATTATCAACTGGTCCAGCCAGACAAAAATGACGACAAAAGACTTTAAATGACTGTAGACATCGAACAAGGACAAGACACACATAAATAAAACACCAAATATTCACTTTTCACAAACTTTTATTTTCACACAAGATGGTGAAGATGTTAATTCATCAACGTTTGATGAGCGACAAGAGGCACACAAAATATATTATCACAGTTGGTTTTCAAACATAAAATCACAGATTACAAATAATACTAAAAACAATGTTACCACAACATATGATATGTGAGAATAATAAGCTAACGTATAATATAATTTGCTATCATTCTGACACGCCTCCTCAAATTATAATTATACGAATTGTCAATATAAAACAAATTACTAAATTAACGACATAAAACTATGAATTGGTCATTACACAAAAATGACAAAATTCAACAACAACAAAAATTACAACGTGAAAAAATATTAACATATATGGTAAACGTATACAAAAAAGTTACAACAATTTTAACATTTCACAAAACATGACAAATTTAGGCCTCTAGCAGCCCTTCGTGAAGACGTCACCCAACTGTCGCGAAGTTGGTACGTACGAATATTTAAAGTTCGAATTTACATGATCGCATACAAATGGTATTTTATGTCTACGTGCTTAGACCTGCGAGTATTCCATTTACCCGAATGCAGGAGCGCCAAGCAACTCTGATTATCCTCATAAATCGTGGCCTTGTCTTTAACTTGAATGCAAAAATCAGTTAACAAATATTTAAACCAAATGGATTCAGTATGGCGATGAGCTCACTCTCAGTGCTAGACAACGCTACAGTTCGCTGCTTTTTGCTGGACCAGGACACCAGCGAGCCATAGACAAAGACACAATATCCAGAGATTGACCGTCTTGTAGTCACACAATTTCCCCAATCGGCATCAGAATATGTTTCTATAATATTGTTATTATTATCATGTTCGTTTGTGAATGTTAGTTTCTTATCTTTTGTAGTTACTAAATATTTAAGAACCCGTAGTAAATACCTAAAATGTTCATCTGTAGCATGACTGGAAAATTGGCTAAAATACGATATTTCAAAGCAAATATCAGGCCGTGACCCTAGCATTAGGTACATCAGACATCCAACGAGCTGCTGGTAGTCGTTATTCAATACACTATCACACGCATTGAGGTCCCTGTCCAATTGGAGTTTGGGGTCAATAGGTGTGTAGGTAGGTGCACAATTTTCAACACCAAAACGCTTAGCAACAGTCTCAATGAGACCTCTCTGCTCAATTTCCAAGATGCTTTCGTCACGATTGTGATTAATGTTTAATCCTAGGTATTTATTAATTTTTCCCAGGTCTTTACATTTAAATCTTTATTAATTTCCCTTTTAAAATATGTGATTAGTGTTTGATTATTCAAACTTATTATAATGTCATCGACTTATGTGAGTAAATATACTATAGAGTTATTATTTTTATTTGTGAAAATATATAAGCAGTCATCAGCCTTACTTTGCACAAAACCAAGAGAGACAAGGAATTTGTTGAACAATCTGTTCACACCTTAAGCGACTGCTTCAGACATAAATCGACCTATTTAACTTTAATACATTACTGTGTTTATTTATTTGTGTTTCTATACCTTCTGGTATCTCAAGATATACATCTTCCGACAGAATACCATTCAAGAAAGCACTACAAATGTCTATTTGTTCAATATAAAATTTTAATTTGTTACTAACTGCCAACAGTGTCCTAACAGTCGAAAGTTTTGCCACTGGTGCATATACTTCATCAAAGTTATATCCTTTCTTCTGCTGACACCCTCTGGCAACAAGTCTGGCTTTATACAGGACTTTATTATTATTATCATATTTTTTATTGAATATCCAACGACATGTGATGGTGGGGGCGCCCTTTGGATGTTTGGTCACCTGCCAAGTCTGATTGGAATCCAGAGCTTTAATTTCATCTGAAATAGCTTCTTTCCACATCATACTGTCAGGTGCAGCTATCGCCTCCTCAAACGTCAAAGGGATGCCATCCTCAGCAACATATATATAATTTGCAATGCCATCACATTCAGTAGCCTCCTGTGACAAACAATCCAAATTTAGATCCCCATCTACTTCTATATTCTCTAAGTTGGATTCTGTGACTTCCTTAAAAATATCATCATCCTTTGTGTATTTATTATTATTATTTCCTATTTTATTTTCAAAAAACTCAACATCTCGTGACAAGCATATTTCTTTTGTATTTGTGTCTAACAATCTATATCCACAGGGTGAATACCCTACCATAACTAATTTCTCACTTTTGTTTTTAAATTTATTGGAATCATGTTTGAATGACAACATATATGCGTCGCATCCAAACGTCTTTAATTTTGTATAATCATATTTTTCATCGAACCACCTCTCAAAGGGAACAAAATCCTTATTTGTGGGACATCTATTCACTATATAGGCAGAGCACAATATGGCTTCTGACCAATAGATCTTGTCAAGACAACTCTCAAATAACATTGTTCTCGCCCTTTCACAAAGTGTCCTGTTCATCCTCTCAGCTTTCCCATTCTGTTGGGGACAGCCACCAACTGTAGGTTCAAAAATTATTCCCTTCTCAGCACAATATGACTGGAATGTTGTATTTGTGTACTCTGTGCCACGATCACAGCTGAGTCTTTTTACATTATATCCAAATTTATTTGAGACCATTTCGTGATATTCCCTAAATTTCGTAAACGCTTCCATTTTACTCGTCAGTAGGTACACACAACAAAAATTGGAATAATCATCTATAAATGTCATAAAATATTTCGCTCCTTTATATGAAGGAGGATTTATCGGACCACAGAGATCAGTATGCACCAATTCCAGAGGCTTTTTAGTTTTTCTTTCATGCCTCAGGAACGGTTTGCGTCTCTGTTTCCTCATAACACAGGATTCACACAACAATCTGCGGTTGGAGTCAATGTTCGATATTAAACCTCTGTTTGACAACAACTTAACATCATTAACATTCAAATGAGCAAGACGCCTATGCCACACAGTCAGCTGGCTTGATTCATCCTCCAACGTCAGATTGCACGATTGACTTGACATTTTCAAAAAATCAATCGTGTACAAATCTGAGTCCACGCTAACCCCAGTGGTTACAATTTTCCACTGCAGCATTGGATGACCTCAACGGATTCCTCTCTAAATAGAGTATCAAAACCCGACTTGCTCATTCGTTTCACAGAAAGCAGATTTTGTGGCAGCTCCCGAGCATACCTTACATTCTTCAATTCAATTACAATTCCATTTAAAAGTTTTAATTTCACCGTACCCACAGGCATGACAGAAAGCGAGACTCCCTTTTTCGCAACACAAATATTATGAGGTTGAATTAATTCAATATACTCACTGAACAGGTTAATATCATTTATAATATGAATTGTGCATCCACTATCGACAACAAATGTGGTTCGAGGGATTAAACTATCATCTTTATTACTCTCAAAATCATCAATTTTATTACTATTACTACCATTAATCGTGAAACTAAAGCCCATTTCAGAGCATTCATTATTAACATTATTATTACCATTGCACATCTGTGCAGAATTCCTACTAGAATTACTATTACGATCGTCAGATCTACTAAAATTATTATTATTGTGATTGTGATTGTAACTGTGATTGTGATTTTCGTAGTTATTATTATTCCTATTCTTAACAAAACAATTACGAGCTATATTCCCAATTTTGTTGCAGAAATGACATTTGATCTTAGACTGACCACTATCATTACTACAATTACGACCATTATTATAATTTTGTGAACCTAAATTGTGATTATTATTATTAAAATTTCGACCTTCAATATCAGAAGACAAATTGTGAAAATTATTACTATTATTACTGTGAGATCTTCCTCGACTAAAACCACGATTATTGTTTCGATTTTGCGACCGGCCACGATTTAAACGATTATTAAAATTACCAGAATTACGACCGACATTGTTATGGTTACCAAAGAACAGATTCTCTTCACCAGCAACAGGTACTGATGAAGGTTTTAGTGACACAGGATTCAGAGAATTACCTCTAACAGTCGACTTGCTATCCGAAGATAGTTCACGCCGGAAATTGTTCAGCCTCATGAACACTCCATCCCAGGTGACGACTTCTGCATCCTCCAGAACAACTTTGATCAGACAAAATTTGGCGGGCAGCGATCTCAGCAACACCAGGATAAACTGCTTCACGGTTGTCAAGTCTCCCAGTTCGGTTAAACGACGACATCGAGCACGTAAACCAAGAAGATACTTCTGCAAATCAGCACCAAAAACATACCGTTTACCATACAACTCTCCTCGTAAGTCCATCAGCGTCTGGTCATTTCCGTTGTCAATTAAATTAGTCAGGACATGAAACATTTCTTTTGCCGTCGTATATGTCTGGATCATCTCCAGGTATTTGTCAGTCACATTGTTCGCTATCAGGAACATCGCCTTCGCATTTTCCTTCGACCAAGTATCTCCCCTATTACAAACAGTTGGTAAGAATCAGTTATTATATTACCCAACGATTCCTTTGCCACAACAGCTCCATCTGGAACTTCCAGGTTCTGCCATTTTGCCCATTAAACAGCTCAATATTATTCAGCTTCCTAACGTCCATCTCGATGACAGGTAACGACGATCAGTTGCACCACAAACAGCAATTTCAGCAACTATCAGATACGCCGACCAACAAATCAACTCGAACGAGATCACAGGAACAGCGAGAAGCGAACATATTAGAAGACGAAAAATAAATTAGAAGGCATGGTTACTACTTGGAAGAAGAGATCAGGATTCGACAGCACAACATTGACGAATTATAACAATGGCGACCACGTTGACATCCAGGTAACTGGGCCATAACCTGTGAAGAAATAGGAATTATCAACTGGTCCAGCCAGACAAAAATGACGACGAAAGACTTTAAATGACTGTAGACAACGAACAAGGACTAGACACACATATTACGAACACATAAATAAAACACCAAATATTCACTTTTCACAAACTTTTATTTTCACACAAGATGGTGAAGATGTTAATTCATCAAGTTTGATGAATGACAAGAGGCACACAAATATATTATCACAGTTGGGTTTCAAACATAAAATCACAGATTACAAATAATACTAAAACAGTGTTACCACAAACATATGATATGTGAGAATAATAAGCTAACGTATAATATAATTTGCTATCATTCTTACATATCCTGTATTAGTATACCCAACTAATAAATTTTTTTTGGCACGAGGAGCTAATTTAGGATCAATTTTTTTGTTTTTCTTCTAATAGCATTTGTTGCTGTTTGTTTACGAACTTCTACAGGGATGTGGCGATAAGCAACACATCCAAATACTTTTAAATTTTGGATATTAGGTTTTCTTCCGAAAAAAGTTTGTAAGGAGTTTTATTTCCCTCATTTGCTCTAGTGGGCGATCTATTAATTATGTATGCGGCTGTTGGAACAGCATATGACCAAAATTCAATTTCTAGTCTACTTTCTATCAACATGGTTCTTACTCTCTTCATTATTGTCTGATTTTGGCGTTCCGCCATGCCCATTTAGTTCTGGTGAATAGGGTATGACTTGGTCTAATTCTATACCTTCATCTTCACAGAATTTTCTTAATCTAGTGTCTAAATATTCTTTGCATTGTCAGTTCTTAATACTGCTATTGGTTTCATCAGGAAATTTGTTTTTCATGCTTTTTGTAAACTCAATAAATCGTTTGTATGTTTGGCTTCTATCAATTATTGGTACCACAAAGGTATATTTCGAAAAATGGTCTATAAAGGTCAGAACGTATTTCTGCCCCCCTATAGCTGTTGTGAAAGGACCCATGATATCTGAGGACATTATTTCCAATTTCTGTTAGGCCTATTTCTTTTTTATTGTGGCTGAGTCTTTGTGAATTTGCAAGTTTGCAAATTCACAGTTTAAAAAATCCGTATCATTAATTTAAGTTTTTTGGTATCCCTACTTGCATTTTTTGTAAAATTTTTAGATATCTTCCATTAATATGAGCTAATCTACTATGCCAAAGGTATTTTTTTCGATCAGAATTTTCATTATTTTTAGAAAAATTATTAATTTCAATTTCATTATTATTGATTTCAGGAGGTTCATTGGAGTTTTGATTATCAATATTTCATTATGATCATAATCACTAAGTATTTCGGAAATTTCACTGGGATTGAGTCATTTTGCCTATCAGTGGATAATTTGAAGGTTCAGCCTCTTGGCTAGTATGGATGTTTGGTTGATTGGCTATTTACTAGGGTATCTTTTTGTTTTATCGTTATTTGAGATGATTTTTCATTATCTTTCTACTTTCTTCACTAATTTCATATTCATCCCATTAATTTTCTGAATCGACTTTTTTCCTCAATTTCGTAATTTTCCATTCATCCTCTCATTTTCCACGATTGGCATTGCCTTTTTTTTCCTCAACTTATTTCATATTTGACATAAAGACTCCACATTCTTTTTTTGCTGTTAAAATTATTTCTCCTGACTCAATTTCATAATATCTGCTTTCAAACTGTTTTCTGATTGATACCATAATTTCCATTTTCTGTTTTTTTATTCCAGACATTAGTCTAGTGCCAGTTCTGGGACATAAAAGACTTCACTCATTTGATTTCAATTTGGTTTTTAATGACCATATTTAAAGTTTGGATTCTTTTTTATTCCCTTCATTGTTTTTTTTGTTGGATTGGGGTTTTGGTTTGTAATTTTA